>JBBMKA010049752.1:0-19629 GCA_037833695.1 Sechiopsis laciniata
CTTGGTCATGGGTTCGAGTCCTGGCCTGTGCAACCTTTTTCCTCTATTTTTGAATAAATAAACCGAGGCTCCAAAACTTCTCCAAGGACCAAGCTAACTCCGAAAACCTGGAACAGGAAGAAACTCAACTCAATAATCTTAGCTGAACACACCCGAAACCCTGGAAAATTACGAGACTACTCCTGAAGGCCAAATTACCAAAATGCCCCTGGAAGCTCAAACTGCCTTAACGGCCCAACCAAACAACCGAATCATCAAACGAATAAACCTGGGGAACCGGAAAGAAAAACTGGGCCGTTACAACTTATTCGATATTAAGTTCCTGGATAAATGTTGGTCATGAAGTACTATGTTAATGTCTTGGTTGGTTCCTATTATTCAGTTTAAAAATTAAGAATTGTATGTTTGATATCTTATTAGAAGAACATGTTAGGAGTTCATAATGATGTGGTCAAGGGGTTTAGTGCCCATTAATATTATTGAGGGGTTAGTGCCCACTATTATTGATTGGGGGGTTTATTGCCCATTAATATTAATGAGGGGTTAGTGTCCATTATTATTGATTGAAGGGTTTATTGCCCATTATTATTATTGAGGGGTTTGTGCCCACTAACATTGATTGAGGGGTTAACTTGCCCATTACTAATACTTGACGGGTTTAAAGCCCGTTATTATTGTTGAGGGGTTGTGCCCATTGTTGCTTGTGATAAATTGTACATGTCTCTCTTATACATGTTTGCATGTTTCGTTCAGGGATCCTTACTGAGTTTAAGACTTGCCCTTTCTTCTGTGGATTTCCATAGGTACTCACGTGTTGTACCAAGGTGGTTGATTGAAGCTGAGAGACCATGGGATGACGTGATTTTAGTTTATCGAGTCTTGTTGTTAATTCTTTAAATCTTATTTTCCACACAAACTGAATTTTGAGGCATGTACCTTGCATTACTGATTTTTTATTATTTTTCTATGTTTTACTTAGGGTACTTGAATTGGTTGGTTGACTATTTTTTAAACTTGAGTTAAATTTAATTTTAATGAATGAGTTATTCAGCATGCTTCGTACATTGTGTTAAATTCATGCATTTAGAGTAAAGACCTAGATTGAGCCCTAGACTGGGTCGAGTCTTTATATATCGATTTAGTTGCATTTACGCTTGATATTGGGGAAAGTTTAACCATATAAGCCATCTTGCTCTATAAAGATGGTTCGGAATGACACAAAATTATTCAACTTACCGAGGACAGGGACATAACCGTAATGTTCAGCGATTTTCGACCAGCATGTACTATGATTGCTTCATCCTTGGAGAAACTATACCCGTACACACTTAGAAGTACAACGTAATCATCCCTGATTGCGTTAAAAGTTCAGCTCACATTATCAAACAAGGATGAGTTGAAGAAGTTTCTATGTAAACTAGCATTGAGCATGAGTTTTCAGTTTAAAACACCAAAGTCGAGCAAGAAGTAGTTTAAATCTTGATGCGTCAACGAGACATATGCGAAGTGATAGCTCTTAAATAGAGCGTATTTTAGGGTGCAATAGTTTTCTTTATTCTTAAAATTAAGGGAAATAAATGAGCATCAGTAGGAAACTGTAAGCATAAATGATAGAAATCAGCATGCATTCATAAAGTAGCATAAGAAGCACAGTTTGCAGATTAAGTGTGAATATTGTCGACTTTGCGCTAAAAAGACTATTTAATGCAGGAAATGTTGAATGCCTATAATGGAGGGATAAAATAATGCGAGCGGTAACACACACAGAAGACTCACACATTTCACAAGGCGATCGCACTCGAAGAATCACACCAACAAGAAAAGAACAGAGAATCAATCAAGCAATTAAGTTAGGGTCAATCAAATAAATTCCAGTGGAAATCAAGAGATCCTGAATTAATAAGGATTTTCTAGCACACCTAGGATTGTTGACTAAGTAAATTAACTCTATAAATTGTAAGAAGGAAGCCAAAGTTCGGTGAGCTGGTCGGATGGCCAGAAGTCAATCCATGCGAGAAGCAACTGGTAGTGTTCGTAGGAGCTGATGACAAGGGGACTGCACACTTCACAATCAAGCTAATTCCCTTTTTACTATTTACTAGGAGTAGTTGTAGTTATAAACATCTCGTAGTCCTAATAAAATCAGCTGGTTTAAACTTCTTATTTGTGTTTATATCTATGCTGCGTTATAGGAGTTTTGCATGAATACTCTCGAGTAGAAGCATGTTAGGAGCATTGGTTAAAGATTTTTACACTGTTGTATTACTATTCTATACATATGCATCGATTAGCTATCCACGTATATAAATTATGGTGAGTTCAGAAGAAGGAACTGCATGGTGACCCAGTATGCTACAATAGGTTGAAGGCAAGTCTTTGCATCATTTAGGGAGTTAGGAATAACCTCACTATTGCTCGCATCGCCCCGAGTTAGTACCAAGTTCGCAGCGAAAGCTGGTTCTGTCGTAAATCATTAAGTACGAAAGTACTTATTGGTAGAGGGAAGCAAGAAACTCGATAACTAGTTCTGCGCTCTTAATATCTTCTACAACTGTCTATTTATCACTACTCATTGCATTCATATTTATTACTGTTAGCATTTTCATAATTTTATTATCAGCATCAAATGAAAACAACAATTATCCCAACCATGCATTTACTTTCTACACAACTATCGACTTAGCAATATTAGTTCTAAACATCAGTCTCTAACTCTCGGCTAAAAAATGATCAACTCACTATGCTGATCTTGGACACTTGGGAGAGTACCTAAGTGTCTGGCTCTAAACTGAACGAAATGGTGTACTGACGCACTAGCTCGAGGGAGCTCTCCTCCCAACATCTAATGCAAATACGCGTACACCGCATGCTGCTGCAAACCGAATAAATGTAGGCCTACACAAACTATGCTGGTCCAAGTACACATGCCTAAGACTCAGAAAGATGTCCATTGATCTACAACAGGTGGGAGGCCCTCAGCACCCTACTGAGGTAGCCTATTCACACCAACACCTGAAGCTACGGTCTTCTCAAGGTAGGCTTTCACCAAGAAAAGGACCCCGCTCTAGCAGGCCATAGACTAGGCTTCTACCAGAGTGGTAGCTACTCCACGCCCGACTGTCGGGGGTAAGAAATTTATCCTCACAAACCTGACCGGTGGGGACATGTACGTTGGTCCACTCTTAGCCTCTGGATGATGACAACCTGACAGGAACTAGCTAAGAGTAATGAACCCTAGATCTAACAAAGTACCAACAATCAACATACAACATAACAGCCACCACAATTAAAATCGTACAATACAGGGTACAATGATCTACATGTCAGGTCCTATCAGATTAGTCACAGCAAACCTATCCACTAACGCATGCTCATTCAACAGAAACCAGCAAAACAAGAGCCTATCCACTAATATGCTCATTAAACAGTAACAAACAAGAAAGAACCTATCCACTAACATGTTCATTAAGCAGTAACAAACAAGTAAGAACCTATCCACTAACATGTTCATTAAGTAGAAACAAATAACTAGGAAACCATCAATGGCAAGCGCAGGGTCCACACAACCCCGACAAGAAATCTTTACCTGAAAATAGATATAGATAGCTAAATATGTATGCTCCTTGAGCTGTAGAACCAACACGAATAAACAACCTAGACCACAGTAATAATAAGCAAGTAATTAATATCTAAATAGCTACTATAATTCTAGGCATCCAAAAGCAACAAGAATCGGGAAACAGGGGTTACTAAACCTAAGGAGAGACTTGACAGCAAAGCTGCTCGACTGGGTGTGTCACTGCGCAAGGGCTGCAGCAGCGAGCAGGCAACGCGGCTGGTGTCTGCGCACGGGTGAACCAATTGGACTGAGCGACAGCGAGGCTTTATGGCTGGGCAGAGCAGTGTGCGCGAGGGCTCAGTGATGGTGAGCATGGGCGTACATTTGATGATGCCACTATTGCGCAAGCGAAGGCGAGGTTGCTCGGTGTAGGGCCGTACGGATGGATCTACAGAATGGCATGGTACGGCATGTGCGAGTAGGGGTGCGGCTGGCAATCGCATGGGCAATCGGTTGGGCAGCGATGTAGTCTAGGGCGTCCGTGTCTGCGCATGGAGAAGGGATGACAGTGAGGCTACACTGCAGGTGGAACGGCTCGGTGTGTGGGCTACTCAGCAGAGACGCGTGGGGATGGCTCGGTGGCTGTGAAGGTGATCGGCGATGGCAATGGTGTGGTGGATTGGAGCTCTCAGTGAAGGAGAAGAAGATAAGGTAGATCGATGGAGAGGAAGGAATTTTGGGGCTTTGACTTTTTTTATCGAACAAAACACAAAAGCTTTTTTTTTTTCTTTTCCTCTTTTAATTAGTCCTTTAAAACATAAATCGTTTTTCTCAAAACAAGCCCATTTCCCTTCCAAACTGCAAAACTAACCCCGATGCCCTACAAATCATAATAACAGCCCTAATCTCAGCAAAATGCAAGAATGACCCTAAAACTCACTAAATTACCAAACTGGCCCTAGGGTAAAATTACCAAAATGCCCTTAAAGGCTAAAACTGCCCTAACGGCCCAACGGAACAACAGAATTAACCAAGAAACATACCTAGGGGATTGGAATGAAAAACCTAGGCCGTTACATACTTAAACAACATACCAAGGCAATTGGATGGACTCTGACAGATATAGAAAGCATCACCCCCGTATGTTGTATGCACAAGATTATTCTAGAGGAAGTCGCCGAAAAATCAGTTGAACATCATGGACGTCTAAATCCTGCCATGAAGGAAGTAGTTAAGAAGGAAATTATAAAATTGCTCGATGTGGGAGTGATTTAACTAATATTCTATATTCAATGGGTTAGTCCTATCCAATGCATACCAAAGAAATGAGGCACTACAGTCATCCAAAATGAGAAAAATAAGCTGATCCCAACAAGGACGGTGACTAGATGGCAAGTGTATATGGACTACCACAAGTTGAATAAAGCAAAAAAGGACCATTTTTCGTTGCCTTATATAGATCAAATGTTGGATCACATTGTAGGAAAAGAGTATTACTTTTTTCTAGAAGGATATTCGGGGCATAACCAGATCACAATTGATCCCAAGGATCAGAAGAAAACCAATTTCACTTGTCCTTATGGAATATTCACGTTCAGAAGAATGTCTTTTAGACTCTACAATGCTCCAACAACATTCCAGAGATGCATGATGTCCATTTTTTCTGATATGATAGAAAATATCATGGAATTTTTTATGGATGATTTCACAGTGTTTAGAGATGATTTTTCCAACTGCCTTAAGAATTTAAAGAAGGTACTGCAACACTATGAAGAAACACATCTAGTGCTCAATTGGGAAAAATGTCATTTCATGGTGAAAGAAGGAATTGTCCTAGGACCAAAATTTCAAAGGCTGGAATGGAAGTTGATCGAGCAAAGATTGAAGCAATTGAAAAACTTGAACCCCCTAGGAATGTTAAGGGAGTGCGAAGTTTCTTAGGACACGCGGGTTTCTACAGGCATTTTATAAAAGATTTTAAAAAATCGCAAAACCCATGTGCGAGCTCTTGGAAGCTGATCGCCCTTCCAAGTTTGACCAAAGATGCCTTGAAGCTTTTGAGAAGCTGAAGGATGTGCTAACCACTGCTTCCATTATGATATCACCCAATTGGGAAAAACATTTCGAACTAATGTGTGATGCTAGTGATTATGCGATAGGAGCTATTTTGGTACAAAAAGGAGAAAAAATCATCCATCTAATATTTTACGAGAGTCGAATACTCAATGATGCGCAATTGAATTACACAACTACTGAGAAGGAGCTGTTAGCAGTAGTCTACGCACTCGAAAAATTTAGATCTTACTTAGTTAGATCAAAGTTGATCGTCTTTACTGACCACACAGCAATTAAGTATCTTATGAGTAAGGCAAATGCTAAACTGCAATTAATTAGATGGATTTTGCTTCTTCAAGAATTTGATATTGAGATCAAGAACAAGAATGGTTGTGAAAATATTGTCACAGATCATTTATCAAGGATGGAAAACGAGAATATTGACAAATCCATGGTCGAAATATCTGAAGGCTTTACAGATGAGCCATTATTCATGGTAGCTATCATAGAGAAAAATGGAATCCTATGGTTTGCAGACATTGTAAATTACTTAGCAAGCCACATCATCCCAACCAACTTATCGAGGTAGCAAGCCAAGTGTTTCTTTCATGAGACGCGATTTTATTTTTTGGATGAACCATTTTTATTCAGACAATGTGCCGATGGAATGATAAGGCGATGTATTGAAGAAAAAGAGATGAGTGCGATTTTGAAATCATGCCATGCATCGCCTTATGGAGGACATTTTGGTGGGATGCGCACTGGTGCAAAAAAATTTCAATCAGGCTACTTCTAGCCTAGCATATTCAAGGATGTGCATCACTACGCAAAAACATGCGATAAGTGTCAAAGAAGAGGAAACATAGGAAAATGAGATGAAATGCCTCTAACTTCGATTTTAGAAGTCGAACTGTTCGATGTTTAGGAAATCGACTTTATAGGACCATTTCCTCCCTCGTGTAGAAATTTGTATATCTTGGTTGCGGTTGACTATATCTCTAAATGGGTAGAAGCAATTGCCACACCTTTTAATAATTCGAAAACAGTCATAAAATTCCTACATAGGAATATTTTTACAAGGTTTGGTACTCCGCGAGCACTGACTAGTGATGAAGGAACGCATTTCATAAACAAAGCGATGGCTCATGTGCTACAGAAGTATAATATCGAGCATCCCATTGTAACACCTTATCACCTGCAAACCAATGGACAAGCTGAAATATCCAACCGCAAAATCAAGAGTATTTTAGAAAAAGTCGTGGGATCTAATAGGAAAGATTGGTTCATGTGATTGGATGATTCACTTTGGGCTTATCGCACTGCATTTAAAACCCCTCTCAATATGTCACCTTACAGACTTGTCTATGGAAAAGCTTGCCATTTACCACTCGAGCTGGAGCATAAAGCCTTCTAGGCACTGAAAAAGTTAAACCTTGATCTTTAGAAAGCTAGTTTTTCCATAATGATGCAACTTCTTGACTTAGAAGAACATAGGCACCTATCATACGAAAATACAAAATTATACAAGAAGAAGACAAAAAAATGGCATGATTGTAGACTACTCTAGAAAACCTTCGAGGTAGGTCAGCAAGTACTTTTATTTAACTCACGACTTCGTTTGTTTCCAGGAAAGCTCAAATCTAAGTGGTCTGGACCATTCCGAATTACACAGGTTAAATCTGGAGGAGCAATCTGGATAAAGAACGAAGCCAATGGAATGAATTCGCGGTTAATGGGCAAAGATTAAATCATTACTGGAACGAGGAATTCAGCGCAGGATATCCTCATTAGCATTAACCAAAGTTTGAGCGTGCAACCATGCGCTTGGAGCCAATGCGCATGGGTACATTTATTTATTTATTTATTTTTGCTCTAAGCATGCTAGTTAAAATTCTTTCTATATGATTACTTACAAAAGCTTAATTTTTTTGTTTTTCTTATTTTAATGCATTTATTTCATTTCCTTACTTGATTTTCAATTTATGGTTATTTGAGATGGTCAAAATCAAATAAAATATTCGGCATGCGGGACATAAAAATGCAATCATTCAGTTATTTATTGTAGCTGACTATTTCGTATCGAGATTTTAGGGAAGTTTGATCCAATGGTCTACAAAAATTGCATGGTCGCCTTAGTCGAATCGTTACCCTAACACAATGCAAGGATCCACTACCCTAGAAATCTCATACTTTCAGTTTGGTCTTTAAAAGCCAAGGTAAACCCTCATTCGCAGACAGAATCCAAGTTATCTATAATAGTGTGACAACTCGCAACAAATTACAGAAGAAGTTAGAATATTAGGTTGGAGAGACAAGGAGAGAATGATCCAACTCAAGGCCCTGAGCAAAAAAACGAAGTTGTGGCACATGTTGACAGTAAAGATGAACAGTCGCAAGCTAGAACCCTAAGGAGAAGGAGAGCCAATGTTCAACCTTCAAGTTCGGTGGAGCACGCAGCAGTAGAAGAATCTTCGAAAGTGCTTGGGGAAGAAAGAGCAGTACCATGTGCACCAAGACGACCCTCGTCGATGGTGTTGATCGACAGTTTTGAAACATTGGGGTACTTTGAAGGTTTAACACCTTTAATGGAAGAGCGAGACATTGCTAAGTTCGATCAGCGAATGGAGGAAGTTGCACGAGCAAGGGAATGCGAGCGCAGAGGAAATGAAGAAGCCAGTCCCTTTAGACTTGTTGAGATGGCCGCAATTTGCGATATAGAGGAACAATCGCATTGGAAAGGAAAGGCACCGATGGTGGAAGAGTAGTTTGGAGGATGCAGAAGAGCAATGCCAACGTCAGAGGACTTGTTCGGACGCCAATTATGAAACGAAAGTGATGCAGATCTTGCCAGGCATCAGAGAACTAGGCTGATGCATCTGGGCGAAACTCCCAAAAATGTAGATACGACCATCAAGCGTCTAATGGTAGAATTTGCATTAAAACCTGCTACTATAGTAGCAGATGAAAGTCCCTCCAGGCGTGCCCAAGTACCTACTCGTTTACCAAGCGAGCATGGGAATATGGAATACGATTTGGCTTGTTGCGTCAAGTAGCTTGCTAAAAACGTGAAACATACTTACAATATGCCCGTGAATGGGACAATGCAATATTCGACAGGCTCGAAGTATTAGATCCGCGCATACAAACGCCGCAGTTTCCAAACATTATTTCTTCATCCAACTCCGACAGCTCTGACTTCGAGGAGGATGAATAAAGGAAGTCTCTATCTTTCTCGCTTTACTTCATGTACTTTATCAATTACTTACACAAATTTATAATCTTCTGCTCTGTTTACACCCTGCATAAATAGTCTACTCTGACAAATGCAATGTTTTATTTTTGCTTTTTACTTTTACGCGTTTCCAAAACATTGCCTGCGTATGCTGAGACTTAGTCGGCCCTGAAACTGGCACATGCTAGTGTTCTAACAAGGATGCTTAGGGACAGATTCTGGCTAAACTTGAGATAGCAGCATAGTCATTAGGGAGGAGACCGAAAGCTTAAATACAGGGAAATAGAGCCTTAGAATAACTTAAGTTTGGGGCAACTAAGCCTCACCTTCATAGCATGTTTTCATTCAAAATAATAATAATAATAATAATAAAATATATTTATTATGCAAAATAAAGATTAAAACATTCTGGGCAAAAATTGAAACGACACTGAAGTGCAAATAAGTCGTGGGAACTACAAAATGCTCCGTTGGCAACATTTAGCAAAAGCTTGGCATTCCATTGCTTGAGAGAAACGTTTTTTGCTCAAATAAACCTTCTTAAGAACTACGGAATTGTGGTTAGGAATGCAACCCAAATAAAGGAGCCTTAGACAGAATATTTTGAACAAATTTAAGGTAATCAAAGGAACTAGAAAACTATGCTAGAGTATAGGAACCCAAACTAAGGATTGTGCATTGTACCAAAGGCAACTAGAGGAAGAACAAAGATAGAATTGGAGGAATGCGGGTAAGAGAAGAACTAGAATGACTAAGCGTATGGAGTACTAAGGTAATTCTATCGTTAAAGAAAATTTTTTTTTTTAGTGGAAAAGAAAGCATTTGCATTTTGATTAGGAGACTATTTGCAGCAGCTAAAAAACCTACTTAGCATCACTCGAGATGAGTAATGATTCAAGTTTAGGGGTTTGATGACTCTCAAATAGAGTCAATATTTAGGTTGATTTTGAATCAGTTGTTCGCAATTAGCATATAAAATCTGATGTGAAAGAGTCAATTTAGTTCGCAAACTGGTGATTTAGACTAATGCTCATGCATTAGGGGACTAAATAGAGAATTATGCATTGTACCGTTAAAAATGTTAAAATCACACTTTAAATGAGTAATTAAGTACCTCTGATGCTGAAAAGATATTTTGTAGGAAGTGCGATGCGGGAAAAGTAGGACTAAACCTCGTGGATCGATAGTAACCAATGTGAAACTCAAATACACGATAACAGTAGCTCAAATAAGACGTCAAGGCAAGGACTTAATGAAGGAAGGATTGTGATGACAATGCACGATGTTGACTAACAAGATCAAATTTGGAATATTCAAGAAGGACCAAGAGGAGTGTATAAATTAAAATCTTTTAATAATTTTTTAAGAGGATTGGGAAGGAGAGTTGGAAGAAGAGATGCACAGTCTCTCTATTTTGTTTCTTTCATTTTTATTTTGTTAGACTCATTTTACTTTTTAATAATATTGCTTTCAGCATGTTTTCATTCATGTTGTTATCTGTGTTTTTATTTTGCATTATGAACTAATTTCTCTAAGGGTAGGTTAGGAAAAGTGGAATTGTTTAAGCATGTATTAGATAGATCGAGGGAGGGATAAACCAGTGCATGTTAGCTAGGTTTTTAGTTTCTTAATATTTAGTGTCGACTGGTCATCCACACAAGCTACTTAGTTGTAATTCGGAAGAGGAAATGACCTAAGGCTAGATAGCATGTTCAATAGGTTAGTATCAAAGTATTTTATACTTTAAATCGGAGTTTAGGAATAAACACGTAACTACTGCATACGCTTCGCTGTTCAGATTACATTGAGTTACCTGAAGTTGGACTTAATACGAATGAATGCGAAAGTGGACATTTGTTAAGCGAAGTATGCTAGTTTCCCCTCACTACACAGTTCTTATAACACTGCTACGCATTCCATGAGTACCTTAACTATGCCTTAATTTTTCATCACATTTATTACGTTTTACATTATCTTTATTTTACGCGACCAAAACCTTTTATTTACTTTCTGTCAATTCTAAACATACTACTTTTGATAAATCACAATCCTTGTGGAAATCGATAATATTACTTATTACTTACTTGCGCGAGTGTGTGTCATTTGCACACAAGGAAACCTCACGTTAGTCATCAGTTAGTGGGAGAAGTTTTAGTCGGAGGATCATGGTTACCGAGGGGGAAAAGCTCATTGTTATGGTGCGTAAGAGGATGAAACTTCACACACCCGGGCTGATGTATTTGATCATACTTCTTTGGAGGGGGAGATGGATGAGTTTTGATTTTATCTTTTTGGGGTTTTGACAAGGACATCGAACGGTTCTCCACACTAAAAAAACTGTGAAGCTCACCTGCAAAATAATCATTATGTTTTGTGCATGAAAAAGTATGCATTTTATTATTGTTAATTATTGGTTATCTCAATACAAAAATCTAACCACAATTCAAAGGTGACTGTATGTACACGTATGTAAACGGATGGATGGACGTCTGAAAGAGATTCCAAAAATTATTTTAATTTTCCTTTCTTTTTTAATCTTCAATGTATTTTTCCATTCACATATTTCGATTCTAAACGTTATAATTTTAAATTTTTTTAATTCATATTCTAAAGCTGTTAGTTAGAGTGTATGTATTACAATGAGATTATCAAACAAAATAAAAAACAAACTCACAAAGGATATAATTGCCATTTACAATATATTAATTTAATTAATTAATTCTAGATATTTAGATTTAGACCATAATTTAAATCTCCTAAAAAAGTAGATATTTGATATTTATTTTCTCTAAAAGTAGATATTTCCTAATTAACCCAAGAGATTTTAAGTGTGAAGCCCAATTTTTACATGAAATTGGATTGGGCTACAAAAAGGCTCATTCATGAAGACATTTTGGCCAAACCCCCATTTACGGGCCCAACATAAATAGTGGACCAAAGATCCAATAGACAAAAACCTAAATCCATAAAGGTATTAGTAATGATTGTTTACTTTTAACAATAAAAAATAAATAAGCATGAAATGTATACCATTTGCAAGCATTAAAATTGATGTCTCTTCCCTAGAATACCCCTTTCAACTTTTAATGTATTTTTTTAAAGAAATATTGTAGATTAATATCTTTAAAATAGGGAGGAGAATCATTCCTACCACCACCTTCTAATCATTATTCATATATATATATATATATTAATTAAATCAAATTATTTATAAAAAAGCTAATCGTTTAAACTTTTTTTTTTTAAACATAAATCATTTAAACTTAAATATTGTTATTTATTTATTTTAAATAAAAAAAATCTTAATAATTAATTGAATCAAAACTTACTTCCTTCAGAAATCCATTTCATCGTTTAAAATTAATGGAAAGAGCTCAGCCTATCTTTCTCTTATATACGAAAAAAAGTCATGCAACAAAATACAAAATTCATATTTAAACACATATTTGGCCTATTTGGCTTTGTTGAACACCTCTAACATATTAAAATAAAATTAAAAATAATTTTGGTTGATTTTTTTTAGTTTAAATATAATAGAGGTGTCGTTTTAAAAAAAACACCTCTATCGTCCTGTTAGTCCTATTTCCTAGTTAATATTCGTATAGTGAATTTATGAACCAAGTGCATGATATTAGAATCCTACAATTGTTCCACATTGAAAAAGTAGCTAATCCAATAAAATAAGATATATGAGTTACTCTTTTTATTGTCAATTGATTTTCAAGAGAGGAGTAGAGAGGAGAGGAGGGGGGAGGAGTGGGAGAGGAAGAGGAAGTAAAGTGATTTTGAAAGATGAAATATTTGTTTGAAACTTGGTGTTTTATAGAAAAGATGTTAGATTTTTTTTTTTTTTTTTCTTTTTGAGATTTGTGTTTCAGAAAGAAGATGTTGGAAAAAAAAATTGGAAATTGATATTAAGAGAGAAGATTTTTATTTTATATTAACTTTTTATTGTAATGAGGTCTCATTTCAAGTTTGATGGGATGTGAGGAACAATTGAGAGAGGTTGTGATGTACGAAAACCAATAAAAGATTGATAATTTTTCCTCTCTTCTCCTCTCCTTTTCCAACCTCTAAATCATCACCCCCTACGATTATTATGGGGAGGATACTCCAATTTTCCTAACGTGCCATTTTTCTTATTTCGTTCCATTTCGGATCGATTTAGTCAAGTCTTGCCTTTATTATTTTTTATTATACTAAAAGTGAAAAAAAAAGGAAAAAAAAAAAGGAGCACATGGGTTTGAAATGTTGTGGTGTCCTTACCAGGTTCCCTAAGAACCATTCATTATTGGAGTGATGATTGAGCCTTTAACTTCCATGTTAGTAGGCCACTCCATTTTTTTCAAATCATTTTTCATTTCAATATATCATCATTGCTTTTTTTGTTAAGTCACAATTTTCCAAAAACTCATTTAATTAAATTAAATCGATCAAATTAATAAACTTCAATTAAATTTAATTTTATAAATTTGAATCAAGTTAGATTTAAAATATTAAATATTTTAAAAATTGATATGATTAAAATAGATATACTAAAATTTGTTATGTGCCACCAATTTTCTTTATTTTTTTCGATAATTTAATATTCAATATTTTCTCCCTTCTTTCCAATCTCAATCATTTATTTTATTTTTCTCCAACCTTTTCCTTTTTCTTTCCTTGTTTTCTCCCTTCACCATCATGCAACTAAGGTCAATTAATATTTTTAAAAAATGAGTACTTGTTACGTATAATGTTTGTGTTGGACAAAATTTTGCATTTTTTTTAATATAACCTAAGGAAAGAAATGGATATACTTTATTGAAAAAATAATTGGTACTCATAACTATTAGAGAATATGAAGTTCTATCTCAAAATTAATTGGCAATAAGAGAAGTAACTCATATCTCTTATAAATGTTTGTAAAACTTTCCACTTTTCTAATGCGAGACAATTGTGAGATCCTAACAATAACTGTAAGAACCAAATGGATTTGGTACTAACAATCACAGTGTGAGCTTTGTGGTATGAATAATCATTTTAGTAGCTCTAGTTTCTAAACGTATTTAATCAAAGTTCACAAAATTGTCCTTGCTATTATCATTTATAATATGGTATACTTTCTGAACTTGGTTCCATCTCTAGATCTAGTTTCAACCAACCATCATGGAGTGGTTTAAGAGGTCAAAGTGCGCTTTGGTGTACATAAAGTGATGAGTTCAATTCATGGTGCCCACCTACTTAAAAATTAATTTTCTATGAATTTTCTTTACATCTAAATATTGTAGGGTCAGACGGTATGTCCCGTCACATTAGTCGAGATACAGGCAAACTGGTTCGGACAGTCATATATATATATAAAAAAAAATTTTAAAAAAAAACTAGTTTAACCAACCAATAGAGTAAAACTATAACTTTTGAAATGATAACAACAAAATTAATCCAAACACAAATCATACGAATTAATTTGAAACTCTCAAAAAAAAAAAAACTAAAACTAATACTAATTCATAAATACCAAACCTGTAATTTAATTTTATCATTTTTTTTAGTTAAGTATTTATAATAAAATTAGAAGAAAAAAAAAGGAGAAAATTGCAAAAGTTACCACTAAATTTATAGTTTTTTTTTTAAATTAAACATTATTTGAGGTGAAAATTTTGAATTTTAATTTCTGCTTAATCACTATATCATAGTTTGACTTTGAGTTATGTTTTTGTTTGACAAATTTAGAGAGATCACTACAATAATGCATTTCAATTTTAAAATTTGTTCGACCAATCTCTTAAACCTACGAAATTGATGCAATTGCAAATTCTACTAACCACTCCCAATTGAGTATTAGTTTAATCAAACTATGGAAACGAGTACACAATCCTTTTTTCGTCTTTTTTTTTTTAAAAAAAAAAAAAGAAAAGAAAAAGCGATTAGAATGAACTCTATATACTTATATTATTTTTTCTTAAATCAAAGATAGATACATAAATCGATTCCGTTATAAATTAATCTTGTATTTTTTTTTTTTTTTTTTGAGAAGATAAATTAACCTTGTTTTGTCCTACTTTTCTACCATAATTTTTTTAATATTTTTTAAGAGATCATTAGAAAATTTAGTTAAATTCCAAAAAAACAAAACAAATTTTTTATTTTATTTTATTTTTTTTAAATTTCAAAACATAGATAAAATATATCTCAAAACAAGAAATACACTCAACTATTCTCACAATCCATACTATATTAGATTTCGAACTAATATAACTCAAAAGTTTGATTATAACAATCATTATAACTCAATCCTCATTCATACATTTTACAATAAATTTAGACAAAGTAAGGCTTTCCAATCAAAGTGCTTTTTCCTTTCTAAATTATAATTTTACTCGAATCATTACAAAATAGAGAAAATAGATGTCCTCATTGAAAAGTGAAAATGAGAAGATATGAAAATGGATTTAAACTTTCAAATTGACAATGACAAGAAGAATAACTATTACACTTGGGGAGAGTCTGATTCAAACGGAAAAAACAGAAACTCAAAAAAGAAGGAAAAAAAACAAAATTTCAGATCAGAATCAAATCTCTGTTCTTCATCTTTGTGTAAAAAAAGTTTCTATTTCCTCAATCAGACTTCCTGTGATGTATTTTGTATTCTTACTAAGCTGCATGATTCTACTAAATATCCAGAAAATGCAGACTTCCAATTAGAAAATCTCTTTTTTCCTTCTTTGTTCTTCACTTTAATCTTCCTAAATAAAAACTTCCCCTTTCAGTACTCTTCTGCTCTTCAAATGTAGCCTTCACCAAATTCTTATTTACACAAAAACCGTAAAGGCGAGAGCGGAGAGGCAACCTCTGTCTTCGCTAGCTCAACAAACACGGCATAACTTCCTCAATCTGTTGCTTCTTTTGCGATGAAAGTCGTCCTACCAATACATCCAATGCTTCCTTCATCCACCAATGCTGGCAAACCTCCCGAGCTTCGCGAGCACTCATCTATAAGTAAATAATCGAGTATCGAGAAATTTAGATCATGGAAAAAGGCAACATGTATTGAGTTTTTAATAGGGAAGATGGATAGGGGGATTGATTGTTACCCAAACTCGTTGCCGAAAATTCTTTTCGGGCCAAAACTCAAGCTGCTCCTTGACAAGCAGAGGAAACATGTATCCTTCATAGAAAGTGTCGTAGGTTTTGCTCTTGAAACTCCAACTTCCCAATTCACTCTGCAAAGAAGAATTTCGGGTTGAGAATTCGCGCATCAACAAACCATTCGACCCGAAACAAGTAACTATTCGCTAATTTCCTAACCAAGATTAAGGCAGGAAGTCAAACACTAAAGTTGACATGGTTTTCTTTCAGATTGAATAACTATCACAACACTTATTGTCAAGTGTAGAAGAAAAAAAACAACTCCTGCTAGATCTTGAAATCTTTAAAGTCAACAAAAAAACTTGAGAGTAAATTTTCATGTTCTAAATCAAAACTCTTCTTTACCAATCATTGTAAATTGACTCTAAATCTTCAACATCCAAAATCACTGTTGCCAAAAACCAGCCAAAACAACAGTAACAAAAACCAAAGTGAGCATAACTCAACTGGTTACCATAATGTATTAACAACCACAAGATCTGTGGTTCGAGTCCACCAATTGCCTATTATACTAAAAACAAACAACAGAAACAAAGAGAAAGAGAGACAAACCTGAACAATTCCCCTAACACCAGCTTCCTCAAGGGTTTCTCTTGAAGCAGCCTCAGTAATAGATTCATCAGTTTCCCAACCACCCTGTAATTTTTATATTAATGGGTTAAATTTTTTTTACACAATGAAGTTTTTAATCCAACACAGATCTGATAATCTATCTAGCTAATCTTTACCTTTGGGAACAACATGCCTTTCCCTTTCTGTGAGCTGATCAAAAGCACTTCCAGTTCCTCTATATTATCCATAGCACTTTTCTTAGTAGTCTTGTACCTATAAGGAATGCATCTGCAAAATTTACCAAAAAATAGTTCATTTTTAGTCAAATAAATTTCACCAGAAGAAATTTTATTTTTCCACCCCACAAACCATATAAAAAATTTCCTCTTGGATAGCCACATGTAGTAGATTAAGACCCATCAATTTGTAAAGGGACCCATAAGAAAAAGATTAGTAGTACAACACAAACCAAACCAGCCCATGATGCAAATCAATCATCCAGGTCTTATCCAAAGGCAGATTTCACAAAATTCATATCAAAATTTAAGATAATTCCATCCCATTTCTTCCTCATTCAACTAGAAAATTCTAACACCAAAAACAGCATAACTCTTGTTGTGTACATAACCAAAAGATCATAAGTTTGAATCTCCTATCTCAAAATGTGGTGAATTAAAAAAAATAAAAAAAATAAAAAAAAAAGCAAATTCCAACATCATTTCAAAACGGTTTTATGGAAACAACCCAAAATTGAAAGAAATAAAAAAAACAGCCAAAATTTAAAACTTTGTGCAAAATATAGCTCCCAATTTCTGCACTAAAATGGAAGAATGGTTTGAGAGAGAGAGGGAGAAAGTTACCCAACAACTTGGCGGCGGCCCCTGATATCATAACGCTGCAAATGCCTTCCAGTACGAGAAACCAAAGCAGCAACCATGTTGTCTTGTGAAACCAAAGCGACCATGTTGTTGAATTTGTGTTTGGTTTCTGGGTTTTTTCAAAAATGGATTGTAAGAAGTAATTACCAAAGTAGATAAGACTTAAGAGGGGAAGAACAGCCAACAATATGTGGGAAAGGAACGAAAACAAACTTTCCAAAAGGGAAAGAAAAACAAGAAAATTTTGAAAAAATGGGAAGTTTTTGTGTAATCAAAGGACTGTGGATTCAGATTTAGTGGACATCCTTGAAGAAACACCACACCCCAAATGGACCCTTTTATAATAACCAAACTAAATTAAAAGGGAGGCAGCTTGCAAATGAATTCATGGCCTACGTGTCGCTGACTCACCACTTTTTTTCTTTACTTTTTTTTTTTGTCTTTTGGAGTAAGTGTAAAACTCAATTTTATTGTATCATTTATTTTATTTTAAATTGAATGAATGTATGGTATATATATATTTTTAATAATTCGTATGGTATGTTTGTATGTTTTTTTTTTAAACTAAAATAATACCATTTTGATGGATAGACTTTACATTTTTTCCATTATAATTAATAATCCAACAAATCTTACCCAGAATTATTATTATTTTAAATAATATAAGAATTAAATATTGATTAACAGTGGAGTTAAAATAAATTAAGACTAATCAATATAACTTGCAATTCATTTGATTAGTCCTCCTACTTTTAATTAAGCTTAAAGCGTGTCCTACGGTCATTTTGGAGTTAATATTTCGTTAAAATAAAATAAAATAATAATATTTTTCATAAGGCATGTTTGGATAAGGTGGGAAGGGATGGGAAAGGAAGAGATGGGAAAGGAAGGGAAGTGAATTGAGAGTGAATTAGTGTTTGGTGGGAAGGGAAAAGAAAATGAGTGATAATAAGTTTGTGTTTGGTGGAAAGGGCAATGACGTAGTTTTTTTATGAAAAAAATTAGATATTTAATATAATAGTCATATATTTTCAATTTATTAATCAAATATCATTTTAAAATTCTATTTAGTTAAATTTATATTTTAAATTTAATTTTTTTATCATTAAAATTATTAGATAAAAATAAATTAACTCAAATAATTAAATTTAATACTTAAAATAATGATAATAAAATAAATTGATCAATATAAATTATATATAAATAAAATTAAGTTTAAAAAAATGAAGCAAAATAAATTAGAATAAAAAAATAAAAATATAATCAATTTAATTATTATTTTTAAATACAATCAAAACTTAGTTTGGTTTTTAGTTTAACAAATTTACTTTGAAATAAATGCAATAAAAAAATGTAATCAACCCAACAATTAATAAAATTAAAGGAAAAATGTTTAATTAGAAACTAAAATTATATGTATATAAAACTCAAATAAAAAAGAATTAAAAAATATATAAAGAAAAAACATTTAATTGGAAACTAAAAGTATATATATTTTAAATATATATATATATATAAAAGAAGTTTAATTCATAAAGATTTAAAAAAAAAACATACATAATTTAAATAAAAAAAACGGAAAGAATAAACTGAAGAATAAAACAAAGAAAAACAGAAAGAAAAAAAGAATAAGGAAAGCTGCTAAACGAAAAAAAAAAAAAAAAAAAGTGTTCCACGCGCCAACATAAAACTTCCCATCCGTTTTGTTTTTTCCCAGTTGCCCAAACATACATTAGGAGCCTAACTCTTCCTTTCCCTACTCAACACAGCCCCCCAAACATGTCCTTAAACTTCATCTTCCTCTTTTAATTTTCTCTCTCTTCTGTGTCATCCATCTTTCTTCCTGAGTTTTGCTTTCACTCTGTACTTCATCTAACTATTTGTTATGCATTTTTTAAAAATAAGATTTCATTTTTGCTTTTACCAAACTTGTTAACATTATGTGTGTGAGAGGAACAAACAAAAAAAGAGAGAGGAAGCCAATGAAGGAGCGTCAAAGAAGATAACAGTGTTTGAGCATTAGCAAAATATTAAAAGTAAATTATTTCAAATTGAAAAGATACAAAATAGTAGTGTGTTCCAAACTCTATAAAAATAGCGTGTAGCCATTGGAGGACCAATGGCCACCCCAAATTGTTTTAATTTAGAGAATTTACCATCAACAGCATATTCTACTTCTTCTATTATATTTACAGCACAATTTTTAAAATAATTCATTTATA
>JBBMKA010049773.1:2424-16179 GCA_037833695.1 Sechiopsis laciniata
TTTAAATTTTAAAAATAAAAATAAAAAACAAAAAAAATTAAGGACTCATATCATAACCATTTTTAAGGCGTTATCTGCGGAAGAGCAGAAGCTGTGGTTTTGGTGATTGATTTTGGTAATTTGTGATTTTGGTTTTTGGTTTACAGGAATTGAGTCTATTGTTTGGGATCGGATGTTTAAGGCGTTATCTGCGGAACAGTAGAAGCTGTACGAGGTTAAATTTGGTTTTTGGGTCAATCCTAGGATCCCCGAGATGGTGGTTAGGCCTGAGTTGCATGATATGGCTAAAACTTATGGCACGATAGAGGTATTTTGTGTTTTTTAAAAATTAACTTATAAATACTAATTCCATCTACTTTAACTATTTTTAATCTATCATTTAAAAAGTTAAAAAGTAGTTTGCTAAAGAGCTAAGTCTGGCAGTAAACATATGTATTCTCCATCCAGATATTCTAGGTTCTAAGGGAAATGGGGATAACAATTAGTTAAGAAAGTTGTAAACTCCTCATTTGTATCATGGAAAACTATTATAAATCTTAACCAAATCTTCAAAAACAAAAAATAATTCTTTTGATTTTTTTTATAAAATTTTTCAAAAATATGACTTATTAATATCTCAAAAGGAAAACATAAGAGGTATGCTTTTATTAGACATATGTAGCTTTTAAGTCCTCTAGAGTGGATAAGCAGGGGATAAGCTTCCGCCGGGAGCAGCGACGCTTATGATGTCGCTGCAGTCGGAGAGTTCGGGAAGGGTGAAGGCGGAGCTGGTGGAGAGGCGGGACAAGAAATACAAGATGTCAACGGCGGAGATAGCGGAGGCGAGGTTCGACATAGGGGAGCCTGAGAAGGAAAATTCTAGGCTGATTACTAGAGGAAGTATCCAGGGAAGGTCTTTGCCATTGACATACATAAGCTGTAATTGTAAGTGTCAAATAATGTATAGTATCCATAGCCTTTGTGTTACGGTCAGTTTGATCTTAGGCCTTCTGTGAAGACCATGCTTTTCTTTTCTTTTTCTTTTTTATAATGCCAGACGATCTATGAAAATAGAAGAACAATGTAAATCGAAAACAATCCAAATTTTGCCATTCATAGCAATATCTTAGTGGCATTAATTTAGATTCTTATGGATTTGAATTCTTCCTCTTTAATTGAATTAAAAAAAAAAAAAAAAAAAAAAAAAAAAAAAAAAAAAATCTAGGCTGATAGTTCGTAGATGTCATGTAGATAGAAATTGAAATACCTCTAAATTTATTTCAGGACCAAATTAGAATTTTAAGTGATATGAACAACAACGAACTGTTTCTGCCCCCAAACCTTTAAACTTAAAAAAGATGGTTCTTTTGGGTCCCCAAATCCCTTAAAACTAAAAAAAGTGTTTGTTTTTACCATAACATTGTGACACCATTTTTTTTTAAGTTAGAAAATGATGAAAAAGATTGAAACGGGCATATTATTTTTTCCAAATAAGATAAAAGCCAATTATTGATTTTTTAAGGATCGAGAGTGACACATGACACCATTTCTTACTACAGTTTTTTTTTTTTTTTCTCATTAAATAAAATTATGTGTCATCCAATGTGGTCACATTTTTATTTGTATTAAGTAAGCTTTCCCTACTTTCACAAATGTGCCAGTCTTGTTCAAATGTTTAAAGTGCAAGCTTGTGATTAACCGATTTTGAACCTCCATCTCTATATTAAATCTTAATCAGCCCATTGATTTTTTTTTTTTTTTTTTTCTAACGTGGCTCGTGGATTGAGATTGTGAGAATAGAATTTGGACCACAAAATTGACTTTTTTTTTTCAAATAATCTGGCTAAAAATAATTAATAATATTTTTATTCAATATAAAAGAAACTAAAACGTTTTCAAATTTTAAAGGAAAAATACTAATAAAGATTACTATTTAAAAAGGGAAAAAGTTGAGAGCATATACATATTTTTTTAATTCAATAGGACAAAGGGTATATAATTAAAAAATGATACTTCACTAACCAACCAAAAAAAAAATTAAAATGATATTTTAATGTGAACAAAAATAAGTAAATAGGCAAAAACGAAACGTCCTTTTTCTTTCCCACTATATTTTTAAAGGAAACTCGATGTCTAATAGTTCGTTTGATAACGTTCTTGTTTTTCATTTTTTATTTTTGTTTTTGATTTTGTAAGAAACTTGTTTGATAATTATTTCCATTTCTTGTTTCTAAGATAATAAAAACCGTTCCTAAAATTTAGCTAAAACAATGAGAAATGTAAGGCCCGTTTGATAACGTTCTCGTTTCCCGTTTCTTGTTTTTGTTTCTCATTTTTAAGAAACAACTTTGTTGTTCCCGTTTTTTGTTTCCAAAAATTTGAGAAACGTTTTTTAAATTGGGTCTTCTTTTTTTTTTTTTTTTCTGAAATTTCGTTTCTTTAGGACTCGTTTGATAATGTTCATGTTTTCAGTTTCTTGTTTCTCAGTTCTTGTTTCTTATTTTTTTGTTTCTTATTTTTTGAGAACAAGAAACAAGAATATGTTTGTAATTGTTTTTGTTTCTTGTTTCTTAAAAAATATAAGAAACAAAAACAAACTTGTTTGATAACTATTACTTATTTCTTGTTTCTTGCTTTTTTTTTTAATATATAAGTATTTGTAGGCTTCTAAAAAAATATAACATGCATTAAAATATGACTGTCAAAAGTTTACATTTTCTAATATAAATAAATCTCTTACAATTAAAAAAAACAAATGAACTTAATATAAAACTAACAACAAATTTAATATGCTATCTCTTACATCAATCATTTGTCACAAATGTCGTGCTTAAAAAATGTTGTGTTTGTAAAATTTTAAGGTAGTGTCAATTGTATATTTTAGCCAACAAATTTTTGATAATGCCAATTTTTTTCCGGGTTTCGTGTATTTTAAACTCAAATAATAAATAAATGCATATATTACAAAAATTTTCAAATAACCCATCAATTATAAATAAAAAATTCCAAACCGCTAACTTTAAAATTTATACAATAAAATATTGCAAAATCTAAAACTAAAAATTAAAACATTAAATAAACATACGAAATTAAAAGAATTCAAAATTCAAAAATAAAAATATTGCTAAAAAGATTTGAAAAAAAAAATGCAAAGTTGGGACTTGAACCAAAATTTGGATTGAGGTTGAAGACTCCACCACTGTACCACAGCCACATAATATTTCCCTGCTGAAACGTAATATAAATAAAACAAATTATTGTGTTTCATAAAAAAAATGGAACAATAGAAAGAGGTGTTCTTTTATTGGAACAAAAAATGAAAACAGTTAACAAACAAGATTATTTCTCAATAAATAAGAAACATGAACGAGAAATAGGAAACATAAACGTTATCAAACAAGCCCTTATTAATCTCTCAAATTCCATTTCTTTATTAATCAAGGTACTGCAGCTTTCTTTTTTAGTAATTGACAAGCCAAGTCTGTCTCAAGTTCGAACCATGTAATTGGAAATTTTTTATATATAGTATTTTAGTTTCAATGCAAAGTAATTATGTATTATTTTAATAGATGTAAATAATAATATTTACTATTTTACTTTATTTTAATTTTCTACTAGATATATTATTTTAGTTTCAATATGTGATAATGATGTATTATTTAATTTATAATAATACTTATTATTTATATATTACTTTATTTTCAATATATAATAATTTTTTGGAGACATTCAATATAAAATAATTTTTTGGAGACAAAATATATAACTTTTATAGTTATATGTTATTTTAATTAATAATACTATTATTATATCTATGTATATCTTAATTATAATAAATATGATTAAAAATCAATATATACTAGTTTTAACTCTTTATTTTATGTATTTCTAAAAGTAATAGCGTTTATATGTAATTTTTTTTTTAGAATAATTTAATTTCTTTTGTTTCAATATAAAATAATTTTTTAACATTTATATAGTATTTAAAATTCTAAAAACAATATTCGTTTTCCTTATATCTAACTGTTTTTAATTTTACTTCTTTTCTTTTAGAGGTTTTTAATTTAGTTCTTAATTATGTAATATATATTTATATATTTTATTTCGTAATTTTACAATAGATATACATTAAAATTGTAAATTATAAAAAATAAAAATAAGAAATAAAAAATGGTTATCAAATATATATATATATATATTTAGTAAAATATAAGAAACAAGAAAGAAGGAATAAAAAACAAGAAATAAGAAGTTATCATAATGGATTTCTAAATATTTAAAAAAGAAAAATATATACTTTGCATAAACTTCTCAAATCTCACGCGGCTGATATAATAAATAAATAAGAAAAAATAATCCAGCTAAGCAAAAGATGAATAAATCCAAGCTGGTTATATTTGTGGATAAGAGGCAGCCAAATATCCTGAATTACAAGTTACGAAAGATTACAAACAAAGTTTGCCTCTAATGACATTGTCGATCTTGACCCTCTATTTTATTTTTATGTATTTTTCTTTTGAATCCAAAATAAACCTAACCCAATTCACTCATCCATATTCAAAACTTTATCCATTAACATCCTCTCTATCTAAATGTAATGATAACCAAATTCAATTTGCATTACTAATATCAATTATCCCAACTTTTTAGACTAATATATATGACATTTGGTTTTCGTCAACTTTTTGGTTATTTATCTTAATTATACCATATTTTTTTAGAAATATTTCATTCACAACAAAATTTTGAATTTTTTTTTTCATATTTCAATTATATCATTCACTATTGATTAAAAACTATCTACAACATTAGAGACTATTTGTGGCATTGAATGAATATTATATGTATACTGATTGAAAACTATTTGTGGCATTGAGTGAAAACTATATCTACATTTATTGAAAATGATCTGTTGTAGTGATTGAAACCATCAAACGTGTAAACTTTTTTATTTTTTTATTAGGTCAGTCCAAATTTTCTGTTATGCACAAATTACTTCTAGAAAGTTGCTATTCCTATATCTTCTTTAAAAAAAATTATAATAAAAAATTTCCATGTATATAATATATTAGTATGATTAGTTTAATTTCCAATTTTCTAAATTTTTTATTTTAGAATTTTAAATAAATATCAAATAAATAAGTTAGCAATTTAACTTTAACACTTATTCAATTTTGGAGTATTTGTGAGTACCAGTATTTGTGTATATTCAATAAGTAAGAGGTTAATAGGCTATTTTGGCCTTCATTATAATCTTTCAATTTAGTCAAAGAAATGAGATTGGAAAAGACTTGTTCATATGGTCGGTATCCAACATATTACATCGACATTGCAGCATATACTAAAATGCTTCATTTATTATATAATGATATTTTGTACATTATTTTAGTCAAAGGAATGTTTGGATTTTTTTTTTTTCCAGAATCCTCGTCAGCCGTGGGGTTCTTTTAACACGTCATGTCGAACTTTTTCCATCAAGGCAGCCGACCACCACACGACGTCGTATTACCCATCATCAGTAATCTCATCTTCACCATATCCATTGCAACATCAAATCCAAGCCTTCAATAATGTCCAACTCAAGAAAAGTCCACCAAATCAACGGCTAATACTTCATTCAAGTTCTAGATCCGCTTCAGAGGATTAAAATACGCCTATGGGTAAAATAACAAGTTCGTCGTCAACAAGCCGTTACACATAACAGCGAAGTTAACGGAGAGCGCATTTTAGAGTACTTCAGTCACATAATTACTAACCTAAGCCCGTACCGACAGCGCGCTATAAAGCGAATCCGTAACTGTCTCCAAGGCTGCTGAAAGCCGAAACGAAAAACGATTTTCTCTTTTTTATTTTCTTTCGAATTAAATTTATCTGAAGCGAAATCGTATTCGTACGACTCGAATTGAAGTTTTTTTCCCTTTCTTTTTATTGCCGGAGATTCATCGGCGGCTGGTTGTGTTAGGGTTTTAGAAATGGATCAGACGAATAGCAGTAACAACGTAGTGAGGTTTTCGCTGGGGAAGCAATCGTCGATGGCGCCGGAGAAGCAGCCGGAGTTGGAGGCGGCGGAGGACGGGGAGGAGATCGAAGCGGGAGTGAGATTAATGTATTCGGCGAATGAAGGCGATTTGGAAGGGATTAATGAGCTTTTAGATTCTGGAATTGATGTAAATTTTCACGATATTGATAATCGGACGGCGCTTCATGTTGCTGCTTGTCAAGGCTCCTTGGAGATCGTCGATTTGTTGCTCCGGCGAGGCGCTGAGATTGACCCCAAAGATCGCTGGGGTAGTACGGTAATTTGCTTGCCGCGCTCTGCATTTTTTTCGTATGCGTTTACTTTCTTTTTATTTAAAATTTTTGAGTTTTTAAAATTTGCTTTTGATTGGTTTTGGAAAAATACGTTTGAGCGAATTTAAATATTAGCTTATCGGATTGGATTGAAGAAATTGCTTTTTGATCCGAATGACCAGTAAAAAATTCTGCACCAAAGAGGTCAACCATTAAAAAATTTACGAAGAAGAAGAAAAAATTAATTATAGAAATAATCAATTTTAATTATAAAAAAAACAGTTTCGTAATTAGTAAATTTTTTTTACATGTTATGCTAGAGGAAAAACGGGCAAAGACTTGTATTAGTTGAACAATACATTGGGTGGGGCCCGTTGGGTCGGGAAATATCCCTTAAAAAGAAAAAGAAAAATTAACTAAAGAGTATATTACTTGGATATTTTGTTTATATATAATTTCCATTATTTACGAGGATAGTAAAGTAATTATTTATGAGGATAATAAAGTAATACAAGTATATAAAAAATGTATTAAAATAAGATGGATTGAAGATATGGCTATTTTTGGCAAATTTTGGTCTTTGACAAAATTTGCCTTCTCTCTCTGATGTGTGTAATAATGTAAGTTTGGAAAAACAGCCTCTTGCAGATGCTATATTCTACAAAAACCATGAAGTTATCAAATTGTTGGAAAAACGAGGCGCAAAACATCTGGTAAGTGTACAATGATTTTGGATTATTTAATTTTACAAAATTACAGAGTTGTTGATTATATTCACTAATCATACATTTCTTATATTCTTTTTTGTTCATAATGCTGCAAAATTCAGAATGCTCCCATGCTCGTAAAACATGCTCGTCAAGTCCCAGAATATGAAATTGATCCTAAAGAATTTGACTTCACAAACAGTGTCAACTTGACCAAGGTTTAACACTCTCTCCATCTGTCTGGTTTTCTTATTTTTCTTGTGACACTTGGTTTTAAAGTTATTAATCTACAATTTCTCTTTCAGGGAACTTTCCGTTTAGCATCATGGCGTGGCATCCAAGTTGCAGTGAAAGAGCTTCCTGAGGATGTGATTTCAGAGGAGGATAAAGTGTAAGTGACAGATTCTATATAGAATATCTCTCAAGTGAGCTTAATTGTAAAATCACTTGTTGTCTCTTGGGTCTGGGCCTTGAAAAGAGCGTGGAGCTTCGGATATATAGTGGGACGAAGTTTCGATTCCTGGTTATAAAAAGAACAAATATCTGCCTATTGCTATTGTATCCAACCATTGATCTCTTTACTTGAATAAGCCTTAACTTTTTTCCCATGTGGGGTTCAGGAACGCCTTTAGAGATGAACTTGCATTGCTGCAGAAGCTTCGGCATCCAAATGTCGTTCAATTTCTTGGTGCCGTCACTCAAAGTAGTCCAATGATGATTGTTACTGAATATTTGCCGAAGGTTTTTCTCCTCTCTTTTTTGACTATCTAATTTAATTCAAATCTCTGCAGAGGGTTTGAAAGTGAGAAACTTAAGACAAGCCCAATGTCTATTTCCTCTGATTTTATTGTAATTTCAATTTGGGCTGCAGGGAGATCTTTGTCAATTTTTATATAGAAAGGGAGCTTTAAAACCAATTGTAGCTGTGAAACTTGCCCTTGATATTGCAAGGTTTTCATCTCTGTTCGGTTGTTCATTTCATTTTTGCTATTGCGTCTTGATTGGAAAATGATCATTTATCATGTGGTTGTTTACTGAAATTCTGTTCAGAGGAATGAACTATTTGCACGAAAACAAACCTGCGCCAATCATCCACCGTGATCTCGAGCCATCGTAAGATTTGCTTCCGCTTTTAGGATTGCATCAACTCTTCTAATTTCTTGGAAGTTCCTAAAGTTGGTTTCTTGATTCTAGAAATATATTGCGAGATGACACTGGGAACCTGAAAGTTGCAGATTTTGGAGTTAGCAAGTTACTCACTGTCAAGGAGGATAAACCTCTAACTTGTCAAGACACTGCTTGTAAGATTTCCCTCTTTAATAACCCATAAACTTACTCTTTTCATCATAACAAGCATTGAATAAATTCTAAATCAAGTTATTTGTCATCACAGGCCGATATGTTGCTCCAGAAGTTTTCAAAAACAATGGATATGATACCAAAGTGGATGTCTACTCCTTTGCTTTAATTCTACTAGAGGTTTGGCTCTTTACAATGATATCAACTTAACTTATGATGCCTTGATTTTGATGTTAACAAATGATGCGCTATAATAATTAATATATAGATGATCGAAGGCCAACCACCATTTCCAAACAAGAAAGAAAATTCCATTCTTAAAGGGCATGCAGACGGTGTACGCCCAGCTTTCAAAGCTCCAGCTAAATGCTACGCCCATGGAATCAAAGAGTAAGCTCAACTCCTTTCTTATTTTCTTAGAAATATCTATAGAGCTCAATACTCAATTTCTTGCTTAATTGTCATGGTTGGGGTTAAGAGAATTTTGGGGATTAAATTCATGATGAACAACTATCCATCCATTAATTTCTGATGAATTTTCTTGACTCTTAATATTGTGCTGTAAGAATAGTAAAGGTATGCGTGGTATGCGTTAGCTGACTCCGACATTTACGGATGTAAAAATTCTTAACTAATAATTCTGAGTTGAATCAAATTAAATATACCAACCAATCCAAAAACTTAAACTTATAGGTTGGGTAAATTTAGTTATATTAACTAACATATGATTGTCTCATTTAAAGTGGCTGGGCCTGATCTTGACTGCAACATTTGCGCTCAGGTTGATTATAGATTGCTGGCATGAAAGTCCATCGAAGAGACCAAGTTTTAGGCAGATAATCACAAGGCTAGAAACTATTCATCACAGTCTTAGCCACAGAAGGCGTTGGAAGGTTCATCTCTCTTTCTCTTCTTCTTTCTTTCTGCTTCCATTTTCAACAACTGTTTGATTAAAAAAAGATAAATTTTAACTTTTTATAATTTGAGAAGAATAAAATCTAGTCCCGTTTAATATATATAGGAAAGAGAAAATTTTTGTGTAGGCTAGCCCAACTTTTTATTAATGTGTCACACATCTTTTTTATATATAAACAAAAAGGGAAAAAAAAAAAAAAACAATTGTTTGTGTGGTTCAAAATGGTGACACAATAATAAAAAGTTAGATTTACCTCTACATCCATGAGTAGACAAGATGTAGAATTTATTCCTAATAAACAGTATTGACATATTCGTTATGGCTGGATTCACTCACAATCACTCTGTTTTTAATTTTTTTTCACTAATACTCATAATGAACTACTATTTCATAAACATCTCAGCAGAAAATCAATGATTTTTTTTTTCATTGTGTGTGTTTGGATTTAGCTCATGCAGACTATTTTTATGGTACATATCATTTAATCATACAATACATAGATATAATTATACAGACTTATTTTTTAAGTAGATAATCATTATAAATTAAATTCATAATCTTTTATATGGATGACTTTCTTTGATCACTAAATGAATCTTTAACAGTTAAAAAAAAAGGACTATTAAAAAACACTAATTTTGTGTAGCATTTAAACAATGATGCAGCTCCCAACGTTGAGATGCTTTCAGAATACAGACGCAAAGATAAGAAGAGACCATCACTCAAGCAGACGTAGCCTTTCATCGCGGTCGGAAAGAAACATAGGGCCCATAACTCCAAATTTTTTCTAATCTTTTTTTTGGAAAAAAATTTCACTTGGAAGAATCTAAAAAAAAAAAAAAAAAAAAAAAAAAAAAACGAAGAAGAAGAAGAAAATTTACCCTTATAATACTTAGTTCAATGCAGGTTTGTTGTGCAATCCCAAAAAAACCTATTTTTGCTTGTTGTGCAATCCCTTTTGCTCATTCTGCAAATTTCCAACACCTCAAGTTTGTGTGTCGTGATTCGTAAATTCTCTGTTTCTATTTGCTATTTTCCCTGAATTTGCATGACTTTCAATCTTCAACTTCAACTCTTTCAACCATTTTCTTTTTAAAATAAATTATAGTTATTCAAAATAATTATTTATTTTTAATTATTAAAAAATATTTTTTTCATTTTACATTTATTAGTCGAATCTCTTTTACAAAATTTTACATTCAAATGAAGCAGTTTTTCTACAAAATTTGACATCGAAACAAGTTATTACAACATTTCTTTTCTTTTGAAAATCAAAAAATCACAACTTTGATTCACCAGCAACCACACAAAATAATTTTATTTTAATTGTTCAAAATAATTGTTTATTCTAGTTAATTACGAGATTGGCCAATGCATGATCGGAGCTACAGAATGGAGTTCCCGGAGTGCCCAGTTTGCCTGCAAACGTACGACGGCGACTCCACCGTTCCTCGTGTTCTAACTTGTGGCCACTCAGCCTGCGGAACCTGCCTCGATAATCTCCCTAACCGATTCCCGGAAACAATTCGATGTCCCGCCTGTAACGTTCTTGTTCAATTCCCATCTCGTGGCGCTTTGTCTCTCCCCAAAAACATCGATCTCCTTCGATTCTGTCCCGATCAAAACCCCAACGAACAAATTTCGAAAAAAGTTACCAAACGACCCATTAATCAGAACTTCGAGTTCTTTCCTCGGGTTTCGTCTGATGAATTCTACAGAGCTTGGAAGCACTGGATCCTGCCCAACGCCGCCGTTTCGATCGACCGGAGAGATGAGAGATTGTTGCTGGGAAGAATTCGTCCCGATTCGGATGATTCTTGCCCGATTAGGGTTAGAGAGGACCAAACTGTAAGTCTTGTTCGAGTTGTTTTGTTGCCTTCTTTTAATGGTGATAATTTGGTTAAGTTTAGTTATCTTTCAATTGTTTTGAAATGTTTGAGTGAGTTGAAGGATGGGGAGAGGAATGAATTGGGTTTGATTTTGGGAGCTGGTATTGTGAATGGTGGAAGGGTGTGTAGAACTTACGGGTTGTGGGCTAATTTGGAAGATGGGTTTCTGTACTTGGTATGTGGGAGGCGAAACGAAGATATAGTGGAAAGGATGAACGATTGGATAAAGAAACTTGATATCAGAAATAATGTTGGGTTGAACAGAGATGAGATGTGCAGTTTCGCTATGATTGCCACTGAGTTATGTGAAGCAATCATTGCTATGAATTCTCTGAGGTTAAGTACTGGCTTTCTGAGTCTTTCTTGTTTTAGTGTTGGTGAATTTGGAAGCATTTGTGTTGATCTAAATGGGGTTTTGGTGATAGGAAGAACTGTTCGTGAAACAGTGGTGGAAGCTATTTATACCGGATCAAAACTCAATAACAAGGAATTGGGATTTCTTATTAGTAATCTGATAAGGAAAGGGGTTTTTGTTAGCCCAGAGGTTTTACTCAATTTACTGCATAAAGAAGCCAGTCTGCTCGAATGTGGCCCGACTCTACGTTCAGTTGGGAAGAAGTGCGATGTTTGGTCTTTTGTTCTTGTTTTGTTGAGTCTTCTTCTTGGAAAGGAATGCCTTGAAGAGACATTGGGGACTCTTGAAGGAATTCATTCTGATTGCTCTGCTATTTATGGGAGTTGGGCGGAGAAGGTTAATTCTTGTTTGGACATGAAGTTAGGTTTGGAGTATGCATCATTGAAACAGGCACTCTGCAGCTCTTTAAATTTTGATGCCGAAAACCGTCCTTGTGTTGTTGAACTGTTGAAATGCTTTAGGGAATTGATTGTTAGTTCTGAGTTGGATGCTTTGGCCAGTTTGAAACTTCCAGTTAATGAATATGGTGCTGATCATTGCTTGGCTCTCGGGGACCTCATTCAACTCCCTATCGAATTGATAGAAACTCCGAGAGATGATTCAGATCAAATCGAGGAGGAGAACATAAATAAAGATTTTACTGATGGGCTATCAGTTGGAATGGTGAAATCCAGAGATATGCTGAGCCATCGTGATAGTATTACTGGTTTAATAGTTGGTGGTATGGACAGTAAAGTCTCTTCTATCTTTTATGTTGCTTTTGTCTATATGTACTGTCTATGAGCACTACACAATTTCATGTTTTATTCACAGCTTAATTCATGGGGTGAATAACTTCAATTGAATTTCTCGGCGATGTAAATTTTTTTATTCGGTGTTTGTTACTAAATAGGTGCAACTGTGGAGTTGTTCTTAGAAAGTTTAATATTGACATGAATGCATCAACATTATGAATCTTGTGCTCAAACTTCATTATGTTGTTCCTTGACTTTATTGCATTTTTACAATGCATCTTTTCTTTTCTTTTGTAGGGGATTATCTGTTTAGCTCGTCATATGATAAGACTGTCCAAGCATGGTCTTTGCAAGTAGGGGTTATATTGATTTTTTTTTTTTTTTTTTTTGTCTCAATAATTGAATGAATGTGGTGATATATTTTTCTCCTCCCATGTCTCCATTCCTTCGATGTCTCCCATTGCCTGGCCTAGGGACGGGCATGGTTACCCCTGGTAAAGTGAAGCAAAGCTCCAATTTCCCAGTTTCCATAAAAAAAATATATATATTAGATTATTAATCTGTATCCTGTTTCTGGATATTGTTAAGCCCTCCATTTGTTCTATTCCATTGATATTCCATATCCTTGTAGGACTTCTCTCACGTACACACATTTATTGGTCATGAGCATAGGGTAATGGATTTGGTATATATTGCTGAAGAACAACCATTATGTGTTAGTGCTGATATTGGAGGTGGTATATATGTCTGGAGCATTGCTCTTCCTCTCAAGCAAGAACCTTTAAAGAAATGGTACGAGGAGAAGGATTGGCGCTACGACGGCATTCATGGCTTGGCCTACTCAGAAACAGAAAATGGGTACCTTTATACCGGTGGAGGTGATAAATCTATTAAAGCGTGGTCATTGAAGGTAATTACTTTCTCAAGTATAGTGTTTAGACGACCTTACCTGAGGTCCTGAACAAGATCTGTCCTACAAATATCTTTGAGTTATAACTTATAAGCATAGTGATTTGAGATTATTTAATTTCCTGTTGAATAATTTTAACTGAAGTTTGAATGTTTCAACTTTTAGGATGGCATCTTATCAAGCTCTATGCATGGTCATAAATCGGTAGTTTCCGCTCTTGTAGCGAGTAGTGGCATTCTTTACAGTGGCAGTTGGGATGGAACCATTCGATTATGGAGTCTTGCGGATCATAGTCAGTTGGCTGTACTCGGGGACGACTCCTCTGGAAGTTTTGGTTCTGTCTTATGTCTTGCTGCTAACGTGGATATGCTTGTTGCAACTCACGAAAATGGATCCATAAAGGTTTCCGTTTCTTCAAAAAATTCCTTGTGCTCTATAAGATTTACTTCACTTGCTGAGTGAAAACTTAACAAAGAAGAGCTCATAGATTTACATCATTACATTAGTTCATACTGATTGTTAAACATTCCACTCTTGCACATGAAACTGTTGATCAATTTGACTATCACTGATAAGATATTGAGATTTTTTTCCCCAATATTTTGATTGCCATAA
>JBBMKA010049804.1:0-7500 GCA_037833695.1 Sechiopsis laciniata
TCGTAAGCTAAACCCGTGCTGACGAATAACCAACCCGCAATGAATAGAGAAGGTATAGTAATGCTATGAATGACCCAGTATCGAATACTGGTGATAATATCAGCAAAAGAACGTTCTCCTGTGCTTCCAGACATGCTGAGCTCCACATATTCTTGTACAGTCAAAAGGGGATCGATTCCGTAAAAGATGAGATCAGTAAATGTAAATTAACTGAAATTCGATCTTTGTAAGATCGTCAATATTGTACCGAGGGTGTTTTTAGAGTATACCGAATCAGTATAGCTATCCTTCTTCTGACGCAGCAACGCAATTTCACAATCAGTATCGAAATGAAGCACTAAATAATTTGTTTCTTCTTTTCTTGGTGCTTGTCGATGTAGAATCATGTACTATTCATTTAATAGAAAATTCCTGTATGTAGTATAAGGGTTCTCTCGGTTATTGGCTTCGGGCTAGAAACCGAAGATTGGGTAAAATGTGAATCCGACTGGTTGGTTTATAACAATTCAGGAAGCAGATTCGCATAGTGCCAAAATTAAATTAAATTAGACGTGAAATCCAAAAATATTTCTTTTGTGTTTGTAGTTATATTTTTGTTTGAATCTTTTTTTTGTCTTTCTAATTATTTAGAATCCATTTATTAGAATCCATTTAATAGATTTATATATTAAATAGATTTATATATTCAATGCATTTTTAATAAAAAAATTATTGTTTATAATAAGAATATTAGTTTTTACAACTCTTAAGTTGTCCAATGAATCCGTTGATTCCTAATCGCGGGATAGAGAGACAGATGACGAATTGATTTCGTACCTATGTCACAAGATTTTTGTTAGTATCATCTATAATAATAGATGAATCAAAAACTTTCAATTGAATATATTCTTTCAATTGGTATTTTTACTTATCCATCCGCGTATCTTTCAAAAATAGAAACTTAGGGAAGTGCTTTATAAACATATGGATAAAAATAACGTATTTCATTTAGCCTCGTCATGCCTACTATCACTAGTTATTTCGGTTTTCTACTAGCAGTTTTAACTATAACCTCAGCTCTATTTATCGGTCTGAACAAGATACGACTTATTTGATTGAAATTAATTGATCAAAAAAAGAAACATTTCTGTGGTATTCCGTATATTCTATATATTGATATTGTAGAGTTCTTTACCTTGTCAATTGAATTTCCAATTTTTGGTCATTGAGATTCATGGGCAATACAGATTAATATTTTAAGGATAGATATTACCTCTCCTTTTCCTCGTTCAACTAAATTGAAATGATTGAAGTTTTTCTATTTGGAATCGTATTAGGTCTAATTCCTATTACTTTGGCTGGATTATTTGTGACCGCATATTTACAATACAGACGGGGGGATCAGTTGGACCTTTGATTAATTAACGGTTCTTTTTTTGATTGACCTCCTATAAAACAAGTAGGAGGTCAAATTTTTATTTCTGTTAAATTATTTGAGTATAATTTTCGATCTAACAACAAGAATCGAATCACGCTCTGTAGGATTTGAACCTACGACATCGGGTTTTGGAGACCCGCGTTCTACCGAACTGAACTAAGAGCGCTTTCTTATGACAGAAGATACGATAGTAAAGAAAAGGATTTTCTTGTTTTTGTACCCCCAATGCGTCTTGCATACATTGGTATGCAAAAATAAAAGATTATTTCCAATTTTTTTTTAATCAATCTCACTCAATTAATCCCTCGTTACCGCCCATAGGAGAAGTAATAGGTAGGGATGACAGGATTTGAACCCGTGACATTTTGTACCCAAAACAAACGCGCTACCAAGCTGCGCTACATCCCTTTTTTAAAATGAAAATTGTTGTACAGTGTCATTGTACAAAATCCATGTCTTGTTTTCCACATCATTCTTTTCTCCTCTATCCATATACAATTTTCTTGTCATTTATTCTTTTTGGTTTCATATAATAAAAGAATTATATACATCTGAAACCTAACGTATAAAAAAAGAATGAATATTTATTGGTAATGCTTAGGAAGAAGAAGAGCCCTTTTTCTTTTTTAGGGACAGGGATAGGAAAATCTCATCTACTGTTCGTTGTACATATTTATTTTTGTTTTGTTACAAATTCCGTACAAAAAAAAATACAAATGATCTTGAACTACAGCATCTGACCATATATGTATTACAATAAAGAAGGAGGATTTTCAATGCGAGATATAAAAACATATCTTTCCACAGCACCTGTGCTAACTACTCTATGGTTTGGGTCTTTAGCGGGTCTATTGATAGAAATTAATCGTTTATTCCCAGATGCTTTGTCATTCCCTTTTTTTTAATTCTAGTTACTAGTTATTAATATGCGAAAAAATAAAGATAAAGAAATTTTGAGATACAATTCTACGTGACGTGACTAAAACTTCGCCCTCCCTTTTTTCGGTTCTTTAGGATAGGAAGGAAAGAGAAAGAAAAAGTATATGGAACCTCAGCAAAAATCCAGTGGATCTAAAGATCCCATTTTGGAGAACAGAAATGGAAAGGAGGTCCAGTCTAAGGTAAAAAAAAGCTCCACAAAATCATAGCATAGAAAAAAATACTTAAATGAAATACTGGGATTAAGGTAGGAATAATTCATAGTTAGAAAAAAATTGTATTACTTACATTATTACTATACTATATATAATATTCTATTAATATTAATTAGAATTACAACAAAATCTTTAGAAATGGAATTTCTAGTTAGTAACTTCTATTACTATTGATTTTTTTCTTTTTTGTTCTTTTCGTCTTCTTAGGTTCGGGTCGAAAATAGAAGAGTTAAGTCGATCAAACAAAAAATCAAAGGGGGTTCATGGCTAAGGGTAAAGATGTGCGAGTTAGAGTTATTTTGGAATGTACCAGTTGTGTCCAAAATGGTGTCAATAAGAAAGCGCCAGGCATTTCTAGATATATTACTCAAAAGAATCGACACAATACACCCAGTCGATTAGATTTGAGAAAATTTTGTCGCTATTGTCACAAGCATACGATTCATGGGGAAATAAAGAAATAGATCGAACGGAACGTGTATTTGATCTTTCAAAGGAGCAGGAAAAGGAAGAACTTAACCTTAACATATATACATATATATATAATATACAAATACAAATAAAACCTATTTTGGTTGGATCTGAAATGAATAAAGAAATAGAATTTTAGAGATAAGGAATAAACCATGGATAAATCCAAGCAACCCTTTCGTAAATCCAAGCGATCTTTTCGTAGGCGTTTTCCCCCAATTGAATCGGGGGATCGAATTGATTATAGAAACATGAGTTTAATTAGTCGATTTATTAGTGAACAAGGAAAAATATTATCTAGACGGGTGAATAGATTGACCTTGAAACAACAACGATTAATTACTATTGCTATAAAACAAGCCCGTATTTTATCTTTGTTACCTTTTCTTAATAATGAAAAACAGTTTGAGAGAGCCGAGTCGATCCCTAGAACTACCGGTCCTAGAACCAGAAATAAATAGATATACTCTTCCATTGATTCAAAACTCCAATCGGAATTCAAGCTCAGATTGATGTTTTGTTCGAAAAAGCCTCAAATCCAGATTTGATTGTTGTGTTATAAGAAACAACAAATAGGAAAGAATAAATCTTTTTTTTTTTTTTGAAAGATGTTCATTCATTCCTACTACTTAACTTAATTTTTACTTAATTTATTTTTATTCTATCTTCCCGGAGTCCATTCTCCGGGGAATTCAATTCTGTTTCAATCATTCCTATATCCTATATATGACTTAAAAATTTCTTTTATTTGATAATCTTATTGGAAATCATGTAAAGACAATTCTTATTTGATATAGCTATTTGCGCAAGTATTTTACGATTAAGAAGCAATTGCTTCGTGTACAGATTGTGTATTAATCTACTATAACTATAGAATACCCCGTTCTCGCGAGCAGCTGCATTTATCCGAGTGATCCACAAACGACGAAAGTCCCTCTTTTGTCTGCCCCTATCTCGATGAGAGGAAACCAAAGCTCTCATTTTCTGTTGAGTAATGGTTCGAGTAAGTCTTGAATGAGCCCCTATAAAAGTTGATGCAAATAAACGAATTTTTGTTCGACGTCTCCGAGCTATATATCCTCGTCTAACTCTGGTCATTGAATCAAATTAAACTTTAATGAATGAATAACTAATTGATTTCTCTTCTTTCAGTCATCCTTTTATCCCCCGGTTGATTAATAACAAAACGGATTATTCCGATATATAAAAAAAAAATTCCAATGGCTTTTGCTACTATGACCTTCCCAACCACGATTTTTTATTCCTTCCAGGTAAAATACCTGGAAATAAGAAATTTTATAACATAACAATATTAAATAAATAACAGAAAAAAAAATAGTGGGTTCCATCGTTTCTATGGTTACTTCATAAACGGTGAGGTCCTCTCTATACACCGGAGCCTCTTCTTTCATTTAATCAAATGTTATTGTGAACTTGTATAGTTCACTCTCTTTGGCTCTACCAATCAATTATAATTATACAGTAATAGCTCTTTTCACAAAAAAGGCTATCCATACAGTGACGGCATTTAATTATGAAAGTTGGCTAGGTAGCTGACCCTGTTAGTCCGTTCTTTCAAGAATAGAAACATAACCTTTTTGCTTCTTATAGTACTATTTCCTCCGCTTAATGGAATAACTAGTTGCTACCAATGGGGAATTGCTTCTCATCTCAAATTGAGGTGATTGGATTTGCACCAACGGAAACCATAAATTTCATACACAAAAATATAGGTATATGATAGATTCTCATTTTTAAATGGCTTTTTTCCACTCTATCTATCCTATTCATTGGTACTTGTGATTGGTAATGGAAAAATTGTTTCGTTTGTTCCAACTCATGATCTAAACGAGTCGCACATACACCCTAGTACATGTTCCCCGACGCTGAGGACATCCTCGAAGTGCGGGCGATTTCGTGATATTTCTTATTGGCTGTCTTGTGTTTCTAATAAGTTGTTTAATTGTCGGCATATCATACATATATAATAAAATAGGTTGGTTTAGATCGATCTTAACCTGATGATTGATGATTTTGAATTATTTCCATTCAATATCAAATCGCGGAAAATTCGAATTATGCCTTGAAAATGAAAAAGAATCGTGTATTTACACGAAATCTCCAGTATTTTCATTTTCGACTGCTACAAGATCAACAATGCCATGAGCTTGGGCTTCTGTTGCTGACATAAAAACATCCCTTTCCATGTCTTCGGATATAACCCATAAAGGGTTGCCCGTTCTTTGTACATAAACCTTTGTGAGGGTTTCGCGAAGTTTCAGTAGTTCTTCTGCTTCCAGGATAAATTCCCCTGCTTGCGCCTCATAAAAAGAACTAGCAGGTTGGTGAATCATAACCCTGATAATATTGATATAACATCATGCATGAACGGTTCTTCTATTTCGCAGGATTGGGCTAAAGTAAGGGATAAAAAAAACAAGAAGAAAAAAAAAATAAATAGACTTGAACAGCCGTACAGGCATCCTTTGTGCATTGCATACGGCTCTGCAATGGAATTTCCTTTTTCCTCTCTTCTATTCTATCGAAGAAAAAAATGGAATCCATCCGATCCAGATCGTTGAATGATCCATTTACCACCCTTCTTTTCCTATTATAAGAGTCAAAAAATACTATGATGGTTCTGTTGCTTTCTATATTTATCTCGTCTGTGATTTAGCAATCCCAAAGTTTCTTTTTAATACGATCAAATAAGGAAAATGATCTTTTTTTTTTTTCATTTTTGTACTCTTTCTTTCGTAACCTAAATATAAGAAAGAGACTTCTCTTCTGGTGTGGAAGAAAAATGGTTTGTGACGCTGAAACGTACTCCCGACCCGTAAGATCAAATCGGAAATAACCTTCGTTTCATACTACTATCTCGATACAAAATCTCATGTTAGGAAAAACAATACTAGTTTGTTCATATCGAACTCGAAGTGCCATGCTATTATTACCTATTATTTACATTTGATATGGCGAAGGCATAGTCTTCTTCTTTTTTTTTCAAATAAAAACTCATTGGCGCCAAGCGTGAGGGAATGCTAGACGTTTGGTAATTTCTCCTCCGACCAGAATGAAAGATCCCATTGAAGCGGCTAATCCCATGCATATTGTATGTACATCGGGCGAAACAAATTGCATAGTATCATAAATAGCTATTCCTGGTATTACCCACCCGCCGGGGGAGTTTATAAATAAATAAAGATCCCTAGTATCATCTTCTATACTGAGATATACCATGAGACCAACAAGTTGATTTGAGATCTCGCTATCAACTTCTTGGCCTAAGAAAAGTAATCTTTCTCGATAAAGTCGGTTGATTAGGACAAAATTTTATCCCTTTTGAACCGTACGCGCATCTTTGGATGCATACGGTTCAAAAAAATTGCGAAAAAAGAATCAATGTGTCGATTCCAATCCTATCTCTTTTTTTTTTGTAACAGATTTCTGTTTTTCTAATGAAAATGAAGGGGTTTTTCTTATATTTTTCAAAAAACATAAGTTTTGGGCACCGGCACCTCCCCTAAAAAAAAAGAATTTATTACTGAACTTAATTTCTTGAATTAACCTTTCATTGATGTATTGTTTCGTCGTGATTCAAATCACGATGTTATTTTCTTGTTCCTGAATGGGTCCTTTCAATTCTTTTAGGTTCATGTTCTACTCCGGGGAAAGATCTATCCGAATTCTATTTGCACATATAGGACAAATGGTCCCAGTACCACTTCTTTTTGCTACGATTTTTTTTTGTTTCGTTTTATGCCTTCCCCAAACTATTCGATGTATTCATCATACTGGTTGGCATGGCAGTTTGAGATCGCCCCTATAATCCTATAATTAAGTATTAAGAATCGTCTATGCTACAAGTGGCAATTGTACATATATTACCAATTTGGTATTTTCTGAACGGAGCCTGGATATTTTATTAGTCCAAGTCAACCATAAATTCTTCTAATTGATAATATTGATCCTCAACAGAAATTGATCTAATTTCACTTTACGCTCCGAATGATTGAAGAACCAATCAATACAATATTTCTTGGGCGAAACAGAGGATATCTCGATCGGGGGAGAAAACGGGGAAATCCCATATGACCCAATATGTCTGACAAGTCGCACTATACGTCAACCCAAACTGCATCTTCCTCTCCAGGACTCCGAAAAGGTACTTTTGGAACACCAATGGGCATTAAATTAAAGAAAAAATTAAGTACTATACTTCACTTTAATATGGAAACGTAAGAATGAGTTTATTGTCTTCATCATTTTTTTCCTGTTTATTCTACTAGTTTATACATAAATTGGAAGGTTTTTAGAGAAAGACAGAATGAATAAATAAAACTTTTAATGAAGGGATCGATTGTTCGAATAATAAACAAGTATCCATGCCTTTATTCCCACAAAATGGGACCGATGCTCCCATTGCGTATTGGTACTTATCGGGTATAGAATAGATCT
>JBBMKA010049804.1:10000-19620 GCA_037833695.1 Sechiopsis laciniata
ATGAGTTAGGTTCATAAGAACTATGAAGCCCTAGTTTTTTAATAAAAAAAAAATTACTAAATACTCGGATTTATAGATCATTCTGGTAGTTCGACTGTGAAATTTCTTTGTTTCGGTATTTCCGGAATATGAGTGTGTGACTTGTTATAATTGATCCTATTGAGAATACAGAGAATGGTCCTGTCATCTCTATCAAGATGATTCTACCCCGTCGGATATTTATTCTAATATCTGAAGCACGGAATATATCGAATAGATCAAGAAAGGAAATATTTGAACTATGATTCATACCTCCTATTCAGACCTCGCAACCGGACTCAAAAAAAACAATTTCAGATAGGTATTTCCTATCCTAAATCAAACGATTTTTCTTTATATAGATTTTGTTGAGTCATTACATCCACTCATTGAATAAGTGATGATCAAACGGTTTTTACTCAGAGAACCTTTGAATTTAGCTTGGGGCTAAATCATCGTGGTTCTAGTATGAATCTGAGGTTTTAATTGATTCATAGGGTCTCAACAAGAGAATTCCTATCAATAGTAAAACAAGAGTCGATCTACATTACGCACAAAAAAAAACAACAAATTAAATAACAAACAAAAATAGGAAAGAGAAAATTCAAGAGGCCTGTAACGAGCAACATAAAGAAAGACGAATGAGCTAACTTGATATTTTTAGCATTATCATCACAAAGAAGAGATTCCGGATTTTTTTTATTACTTCCTATCTTGGGGACAAATCGAATCAAGTGGCTAATAAGTTTTGAACTTTCTATTACATATCCGGTGAAATCAGTATTTGTGTGTTTCTGTTTGAGCCGTACGAGATGAAATTCTCATATACGGTTCTCGGGGGGGGTCCTCTTGGATTACCTATCTCAATAAAGTATATGATTGGTTCGAGGAACGTCTCGAGATTCAAGCGATTGCAGATGATATAACTAGTAAATATGTTCCTCCTCATGTCAACATATTTTATTGTCTAGGGGGGATCACACTTACTTGTTTTTTAGTCCAAGTAGCTACGGGTTTTGCTATGACTTTTTACTATCGTCCAACCGTTACGGAGGCTTTTTCCTCTGTTCAATACATAATGACGGAGGCCAACTTCGGTTGGTTAATACGATCAGTTCATCGATGGTCAGCAAGTATGATGGTTCTAATGATGATTCTGCACGTATTTCGTGTGTATCTTACAGGTGGGTTTAAAAAACCTCGCGAATTAACTTGGGTTACTGGCGTGGTTCTGGCTGTATTGACTGCATCTTTTGGCGTAACTGGTTATTCCTTACCTTGGGACCAAATTGGTTATTGGGCAGTCAAAATCGTGACAGGCGTACCTGAAGCTATTCCTGTAATAGGATCACCTTTGGTAGAATTATTACGCGGAAGTGCTAGTGTGGGCCAATCCACCTTGACCCGTTTTTATAGTTTACACACTTTTGTATTGCCTCTTCTTACTGCCGTATTTATGTTAATGCACTTCCCAATGATACGTAAGCAAGGTATTTCGGGTCCTTTATAGAGTATAGAAAAGGCAGATCATAGATATTTGTAATTTATCATATTGGGGAGGACCAATAGTATTTCATTGCTACAAATATGTATTATTGAAAAAATAAGACATGTTAGTTGGATATTTCTCTTCAACTCCAAAGTATTGTATTTTTTATTTGATACGAATAGTTGAAGTAGTTGAAGTGGATTCTCCGAAGAGAGGATGGATTATGGGAGTGTGTGACTTGAACTATTGATTGGGCCGTGCCGATATATGATTTTATCCGCCACGTTGGAATTCACAACCAAATGTGTCTCCGCATCCAACCACCATGTAAATCCCCTTATATAGCATAGGATAGGCCGGTTCGCTTGAGGAGAATCTTTTCTATGATCATACCCGAATTATGTCATACATGAACAGGCTCCGTAAGATCCCGTAGAAAAAAAATAAGTGATGTGGCATGATCCAATGTTCTATCTATTCCACTTACTTATTTATAGTATGGAAATGCATTCATTTCCTCTGCATCGATCCCGATCTATGATACTATCGGAGTGAAATAAGGGATCTAAGGAAGAACAGAGGCTAGACTTTATTAGTAACAAGTAAATACTTTGTATGTAAGAAAATCGAGATGTTGTGGGGGATAAACACCAAGCAAATCAAAAAGACATGAGACAGTCCAAAAAGCACTTGATTATGATCAAATTTGTAAGCCTACTTGGATATTGAGCATTTACCTGTAAGAACTGAATTCTTTGCAATGAATAGTTGCAACTACGGAAATGGAATCTTTTCTTACATAGAGTCATTATATATGTTATGTGTGGATATGTATGAAATATAGATTTTCTATCGATTTATTTCTGTCATTCCTTTTATTTTTGCTCGAGCCGGATGATGAAAAATTATCATGTCCGGTTCCTTCGGGGGATGGATCCATAAGAATTCACCTATCCCAATAACAAAGAAACCTGATTTGAATGATCCTGTATTAAGAGCTAAATTGGCTAAAGGGATGGGGCATAATTATTATGGAGAACCCGCATGGCCAAATGATCTTTTATATATTTTTCCAGTAGTAATTCTAGGTACTATTGCATGTAATGTAGGCTTAGCAGTCCTAGAACCATCCATGATTGGTGAACCGGCAGATCCATTTGCAACTCCTTTGGAAATATTACCCGAATGGTACTTCTTTCCCGTATTTCAAATACTCCGCACAGTACCCAATAAGTTACTGGGTGTTCTTTTAATGGTTTCAGTACCAACAGGATTATTGACAGTACCTTTTTTGGAGAATGTTAATAAATTCCAAAATCCATTTCGTCGTCCGGTAGCTACAACAGTCTTTTTAATCGGTACCGCAGTAGCTCTTTGGTTAGGTATTGGAGCAACATTACCTATTGATAAATCTCTAACTTTAGGTCTTTTTTAAATGGATTCAATCGTGAAATACCACGATGTAGGTATCTAGGGAATAGTCGCTTCTAAAGTGAATCCTCCCTAGATACATGAATTTTATTATGATCTATTCCGCGAAAATACGGATCGCGTGCCGAAGATAAAAAATAAAGTTTTTTCTTTAGAACTTTATAATATAATTTATAAAAAGAATATGAAAAGATTCTAATAGATTTAAATTAAAATGCAAATTTATTCTTAGGTAAATTGATTGCAAAATGCTTCTGTAGAGTGTCCAATATCTGTTTTACATCTTCTGTGCGAAAATATTCAATTTTCATAAGATCTTCTTGACTGTTACTCAAAAGGTCCAATAATGTATGTATATTGGACCTTTTGAGACAATTATAGGTCCTGGGGGATAGTTCTGATTGGTCAATAAAAATACATTTCAATGGAATTCCTTTTTTGTTTTTCTTTAGATTAGTTAATCCATTTTGAAAGGTAAAAAAGGGTAGAGTAAACCTGTTTTTATTTTCCTCAAAATGAATGTCCCCTTCCTCCGCATGTAGAAAAGGAATAAATAAATCAATTAAATTACGAGAAGCTTCATAAAGTGCTTCCTTAGGAGTTAAACTTCCATTTGTCCATATTTCTAGAAAAAGTATTTCTTGTTTTTCATTTCCATTCCCATAAGAATGAATACTATGATTTGCATTTCGAACAGGCATGTATATAGCATCTATAGGATAACTTCCGTCTTGAGAGTTATTTGTGGGGTTCATACGGTATCCGCGATCTCTCTTGATTTGTAATTCAATACGCAAATCAATTGGTTCCGTCAGGTTAGCTATATGTTGTGTTATGTCAACTATTTCCACGGAGGGTGGTAAGATGATATCTTGAGCGGTTACGTATCTAGGACCCCTGACACAAATGGATGCGTCTCTAACTCCATACAGATTACTTCGCAATACAATTTCTTTCAAATTCATTAAAATTTCATGTACCGATTCCTCAATACCTACTATCGTAGAATATTCATGCGGTACCTTTTCAGATTTTGCACGTGTGATACATGTTCCTTCTATTTCTCCAAGTAGAGCCCTTCGCATGGCAATACCTATGGTATCGGCTTGACCTTTCATGAGCGGGGACAGAATGAAACGACCATAATAAAGACGCTTACTGTCTATTCTTGATTCAACACATTTCCACTGTAGTGTTCGAGTGGATCCTGCTATTCCCTCTCGAACCATACTAATTATTATTTATTATTTGATCAGATCATTGAATCATTTATTTCTCTTGTAATCCGTTTAATTCTTATTTTTACACACGTCTTTTTTTAGGAGGTCGACATCCATTATGTGGCATAGGTGTTACATCACGTACAAAACTTAATAGTATACCACTTCTACGAATGGCCCGTAATGCTGCGTCTCTTCCGAGACCAGGACCTTTTATCATAACTTCTGCTCGTTGCATACCCTGATCAAGTACAGTACGAATAGCATTTGAGGCGGCTGCTTGAGCAGCATAGGGTGTCTTTCTTCTTGTGCCTTTGAATCCAGAAGTACCGGCGGAGGCCCAAGAAACCACCCGACCTCGTACATCTGTAACAGTTACAATGGTATTGTTGAAACTCGCTTGAACATGAATAACCCCTTTTGGTATTCTACGTCCATTCTTACGTGAACCAATACGTCCATTCCTACGCGAACCAATTCTCGGTATAGGTTTTGCCATATTTTGTCATCTCATAAATATGAATCAGAAATTTACAGAAAGATACGGGGATATCCATTTCATGTTAAAACAAATCTTTTTTTTTCTTCCTTGATAAACTTTAGAAAGATTATCCTTGTCTCTGTTTATGTCTCGGATTGGAACAAATCACCATAATTCGTCCGCGTCTACGGATCAGTCGACATTTTTCACAAATTTTACGAACAGAAGCCCTTATTTTCATATTTCTCACTCCTTAATTTGGAATCTATTCCTTGGACTTGGAAGAAAAAAGTCTCTTGTATTTTTTAGCTTCGAATTATATCCCCCATGAAAGGAAGGTTTTCAAAAATTATCTAATCGCTCGAATCTTTGTTGCGAAGTCTATAAATTATACGTCCTCTAGTTGAATCATACCTACTTATTTCGATTTTGACTCTATCTCCTGGCAGTATCCGTATCAAACTGCGTCGGATCCTCCCTGAAATATAACCTAGAATTAGATCTTCATTATCTAAACGGACCCGGAACATACCGTTGGGAAGTGATTCAGTAATTAAACCTTCATGAATCAATTTTTGTTCTTTCATTCCAGGTAACCCCCTTGAAGTATCAATATCAACTAATGGAGGAAGAGTTATATAACTCACTTTTCCTCTCTATTTTTACAAATAGGAAGTTAGAGATAAAATTAGGATACCGGAGGAGGATCACCATATATAGCACAAAATTTCTCCTCCAATTTTTTCTAGTCTAGCTTCTCGATCTGTCATTATACCTTGAGAAGTAGAAAGAATTACAATTCCCATTCCACCTAAAATCTTAGGAATTTTTTGATAGTTGGAATAGATTCGTAAACCAGGTCGACTAATACGTTTTAAAATAGTTCTATATATTCCTTTCCTAGTCCTTCTATGGCGCAAGGTTGAAACCAAGAAATATTTGTTACTTTCCTGATGTTTCCTAACGTTTTCAATAAAACCTTCTCGTAGGAGTATTTTAACAATGTTTTCGGTGATATTAGTGGATGCTATTCGAACCGTTCCTTTTTTACTCATGTCAGCATTTCTTATAGAAGTTATTATATCAGCAATAGCGTCTCTGCCCATGACGAATTATAATTATTGGTGCTTTCTAATTTTGATATAATCAACATGTTTTTTTTATTTGAATTCAAATAAATATTAATTAATTAGTATTAATTATTCTAATTATTAAAAGTATATGGTATATGCGTGAGACACAATCTAAAAATTTGATCCATTTCAGATATTCTACTATAACTATATCATAGTTTCATTTACTAGTATTTATAATACCTCGGGAGCTAATGAAACTATTTTAGTAAAATTCAACTGTCTCAATTCTCTAGCAATCGCGCCAAAAACTCGAGTTCCTTTTGGATTTCTTTCTTGATCAATGACAACTGCAGCATTGTCATCATATCGTATTATCATACCATTGTCACGTTTGAGTTCTTTACATGTACGTACAATTACAGCTCTAATTACTTCTGATCTTTCTAGAGGCATATTGGGCACTGCTTCTTTGATTACAGCAACAATAACGTCACCAATATGAGCATATCGGTGATTACCAGCTCCTATGATTCGAATACACATCAATTTTCGAGCTCCACTGTTATCTGCTACATTCAAAAGGGTCTGAGGTTGAATCATATCATTTTTTGTTGAATCTGTTATTTCAATGCAAAGAATAAGGAAAAAAGAAATAGTGTTTGTCTAGAAATAAATAAATCCGTGGTTGTTTTTTCATCCTCCCTTTTATTTATGTTTAGTTTTACATCCCTATCCTGAAATAACAAATTGAGTTCGTATAGGCATTTTGCACGCAGCTATTGAAATAGCTGTTCTGGCTACAGTTTCTGATACCCCGCCCATTTCATAAAGTATTCGGCCTGGTTTAATAACGGATACCCAATATTCGGGGGATCCCTTCCCCGAACCCATACGTGTTTCCGTAGGCCTTAATGTAACAGGTTTGTCGGGAAATATACGTACCCATATTTTTCCACCACGCCGCGCATATCGTGTCATTGCTCTTCGCCCTGCTTCTATTTGTCTAGCTGTGATCCAAGCGGGTTCAAGTGCCTGAAGAGCGTATCTTCCGAAACTAATATGATTGCCTCGACAAGATATTCCCTTCATTCTTCCTCTATGTTGCTTACGAAATCTGGTTCTTTTGGGGTTATAGTTGATGGTTTTTTCTTAATCCCACCTCTACTACAGAACCGGACATGAGAATTTCTTCTCATCCAGCTCCTCGCGAATGAAATGAAAGGATTCGATAATATTACAGATACACATGTATTTAATAACTAATACACTAAACTAAGTAATGGAATCTATTGATATTTCATTTATTACATAGAAAGCTGTATATATGACTAGATGTGTATATTTATAGATAATGCTTCTTTTTTAGAAAAAATCCTTATTTTTACTCTTATCGAATCAAGACTGTAATCCAATAAAAGAATAAAAGGGTTTCGCGGGCGGATATTGACTCTTTCCTGCTTTATTCGTGGGATCAATCTATGACCTCTCAGAGTAAAGAAATTTGTTCTTGGTTCATTCCGCCATCCCACCCGATGAATCATTAGGATTCTTTTTTCTTTTAATAGAAGAATCTTATATAGTCACAGGTTTCGTCGTTCCTATAGCTTCTCCATTAATGGTTAGGCCTGAACTCTGCAATGGAGCTCCCAACAAAATTCGTTCCCAAGTCAATCTCCTCAGTTTCTATTAACCGGGGGCTCTTTATTATTTATTATTATATCAATATTAATGCTTTATCACACTGCCTTTTATGAGGTGATTCATAGACCATACATATTGGAATCATTTATCATTGATATTTTTGTTCTCTCTTTCTATCACCTTTCCATTTATCCGCATCCCTTTATTTTTTTCCTTCCAAATTCATAATCAGATTTGTTTTTTTATGGAAAATTTCAGTTGTTACAACTATATGATTGATCCAGTCATATAGTGACTGTTTCTTGGGATCTCGACAATACAAAGCAATAAGTTGTTATTAGTTTTTCATTTATATTTAGTTATATTTAGATAGTTATTAAGTTAAGTTCATAGTGGGATCAGTCTTTTTTTTTTGAAGCCCAACTCAAAACTCTAAAGAAAAAACTGACGAGTCACACACTAAGCATAGCAATTATATCAAAAATAAAGATTAATCGATTTTTTATTCAACCTTATAGAATTAGAATTTTTTATTTTTTTGTTTGATTTAACGGAAAAAACAGAAACTGTTTTATTTTTTTTGTTAAATCACTGGGCAGAATGGCAAGATAAATAAAGGTCTATTATTCCTCGTCCATAAATATCCAAATTTTTAGGCCTAATACCCCATGGATAGTTCGAATTGTATAGGAACAATGATCAATTTTGGCGCGAATTGTTTGTAGAGGAACCCTACCCTCTCTGATCCATTCGACACGTGCAATTTCTTTTCCATCGATACGTCCTGCAATTTGTATTTGAATTCCCTTTGTATCTGTTTGTTCAGTTAATTCAATAGCTCTTTTCATTGCCTTTCGAAAGGAAACTCTATTTCTTAATTGCGAAGCCATATATTCTGCAAGAATATTAGGATGCCCATAAGGTTTTTCAATTCTTGTGATAGCAATGTTGAGTCTTCGGTTCACAGAACGAAATTCCTTTTGTACATTCATCTGTAATTCTTCGATCCCTCGCGTTCGTCCCTCTATTAATAAATTTGGGAACCCAATATAGATTATGACCTGGACCAAATCGATTCTTTTTTGAATTTCTATGCGTGCAATTCCAATTCCTTCGAAACCTGGGGATATTCTCTTATTTTTTTGTACATAGTTCTTGATACAATTCCGTATTTTTTCATCTTCTTGTAGACCCACGGAAAAATTTTTGGGTTGTGCGAACCAAAAGGAATGATGGTTTTGGGTTGTACCAAGTCTGAAACCAAGTGGATTTATTTTTTGTCCCATATTTTTTTTTGATTATATTATCTTTCCATCTATTTTTTCTAAATATGAATCTAAATCTTAGATTCATCTAAAAATTATTTAGATTTATCTTTTAATACAATTGTTATATGACAAGTGGGCCTTTTTATCGGATAACTACGTCCTCTAGCCCTAGGTCTTAACTTTTTCACAAAAGGGCCTCCATTGACTTCGGCTTTACTAATGAATGAATCAGCTTCGTTCAAACCCATATTATGACTAGCATTTGCTGCTGCAGAATAAACCAATTTTAAAATGGGATAAGATGCTCGATAAGGCATGAGTTCCAGTATCATAAGTGTTTCCTCATAAGAACGACCACGAATCTGATCAATTACTCTTCGCGCTTTGAAAACAGACATACATATATGTTGAGCTAAAACTTTTATTTCTTTACCCGAATTTGAGTTCTTTATCATAAGCTCCCTCCCCCGCCAATGAATGATAAGTATCTATTTTTTTTTATTCCAAATTAACGACGAGATTTATTATCATTTCTCGCATGTCTCGCGAAAGTCAGAGTAGGCGCGAATTCTCCCAATTTGTGACCTACCATACGATCCGTTATATAAATAGGTAAATGTTCCTTTCCATTATGAATAGCGATTGTATGGCCAATCATTTTGGGTATAATGGTAGATGCCCGAGACCAAGTTACTATTATTTCTTTCTCCTCCCTCATGTTGAGTTTTTCAATTTTTCTCGATAAATGATTAGCTACAAAAGGATTTTTTTTTAGTGAACGTGTCACAGCTGATTACTCCTTTTTTTACATTTTAAAGATTGGCATTCTATGTCCAATAGAATATCTCGATCTAAGTATGAAGGTAAGAATAAATACAATAATGATGAATGGAAAAAAGAGAAAATTCTTTAGCTAGATAAGGGGCGGATGTAGCCAAGTGGATCAAGGCAGTGGATTGTGAATCCACCATGCGCGGGTTCAATTCCCGTCGTTCG
>JBBMKA010049845.1:0-19617 GCA_037833695.1 Sechiopsis laciniata
TACATATGTTACCTGTTGTTGGCAGTGAGAGTCCAAGTGTGGACTAGTTTTGTGGTTATGTGTGGATCGCCAGTGTGTTGGTCACATATAGAGGAGCAGGGACGTCTGGTACTGCCAACCGAAGAGTTGGAGCTGAGCCAACTGTCGATGAGACCACGTCTAGGGTTGACCAGATCCGTAAGCCATCTTTTGGCCCTGGATGTTGATTTGCCGAGAGAGGGGGTAGAGACTACCTTGCCTCAGAGTGAGACTCCTGGAGTAGAGTTTACTCTAGCTATGAGAGAGATGATGGTCAGTTTGTTGGCTCAACAGAGAGCGAAGACTCAGGCGCAGTTGGTAGTGTATCAAGATGAGTCTCGGGCACAGATAGCTCAGCTGACACAGTTGCTGCAGCCATGAGAGTCGTGGTTAGAGAGATGTTCGTTGAGCATCAAGCAGAGATTTAGGAGTAGATCTTGAGCATGTCCGATGGACGAGATGCTAAAGGCCAGATTGATGAGTCTGAAGTTCTTGTACGAGTTTTTGGTGTTGCCGTTACTAAAGGTTGTGACCTTGTTGGCCTATTTGTAGAAAAGCCTAGAGTTTTGTTTTAGCAGCGCTTCATGATGTGGCTGGAGAATGCTCGTTTGGCACCAAGCTTGGGTGTAGGCCTAGGTTCAGGCCCAGTTTGAACTGTTGTGCAGATGATTTTTATGACCTCCTTGGATGTACAACATGTTTCTCTAGATGTTGAACCGAACGTATCAATTGGAATACTTGATCATGTAGCACAAGTAATCCTTTTTGTTGGTAGTCAGATGGCCACGAGAGAAAAGAAGTGCGAAGAATGACCGAGATTATCATTCCCTAGGTTTACCTGAGAGGTGGGTAAAAAGTTAGAGATAGAGCGTGTAGAGTTGAACCCTTGGTGTTCAGTCATTGGTTGTGACTCTGTTGGGAGTCCGTTGGTGGCATATCTATGAGAGCCGACTAAACTTTGGTCTTCTGCAGTGATTAGTCTTTGTACTCACATGTGTACCTGTGAGTAGTTTATTCTCAGTGTGGGTTGTTATTGGAAACCGCGTTAGAGTTGATTTGTTTGGAGCAAGATTGTACTCAGTTTTTAGAGAATTTGGGCTTTCAAATCGAGGATACTATCCTGAAAAGTGCCCATAGTTTGAGACTGCGGATGTATTATGCTCGTTGTTGGATTACTTGTCGTCAGACAAGAGTTGTTCGTTGGAACATAACCTTGGATGGTAGGAATCCTTGTTGTTGTTTCGCTAGAGCCCGGATGGGACCGAGCAAGTTGTGGTTGACTAGAAACCACGCGATTGTCGACTGGTGTTGTTAAGGGTGTTGTAGAGATCTTTACCTGGAGTAGAGCTACAAGGTGGCTGATGCTTTGAGTAAGAGGACGACACATTCTGCAGCATCTTTGGTCTCTTGCCCTTGTATCTAGAAAGTTGGAGCTAGCCAATGTAGTTGTGTTGATGAAGAAGGTTTATTCTTGTTTAGTCAGTTGGCTGTTAGACCGCCTTTATGGTAGTGTCTGTCTAGGGGTCGTTGGAAGGACCCTAAGCTCGTGGAGATCCTTGCCAGAGCTCAGTCAGACCCAGACAGTGAGTTTTTAATTGCTCGGTTGGAGTTTTGTTGTCAGTTGCCAAGCCAGGGTTAGTTTCGTGGTAATCTTCGAGTTGGCTTGGAGGTGCAACTTAAGGTTGAGCTTGGTTGATTTAAGGTGTTACTTTAAATAATTGTGGTTTTCAAGTAGAGATTGTCTTTTCAACTCAGTGATCGTTTATCACTTTTGTTTGTACGCGACCGTTGAGAGGTGATAGTGTTTTCTGTCCTTGGTATGTTCCTTTTATCCTTGAAAGAGTTAGAGTTTATGACTGTTAAGCTCGAGAGTTGGTTGTTCTACCAACAGGTAGCGGATGGTTAGTTCAAGAGCTTTTGTTGTCATGCTGAAGGTTGGTTGACCTTTTGAGGCTTTGGACGTCCTCTTGTTTCAGTCGAGGTTTATTGTTGCGTTAGGTGTGTGGGTTCTAAGTCTTAACTTGTGAGAGAGCTTTGCTAGTTGTGTTGCATTTGACCCTAGAGGTTCGTTGTTTTAAGGGTTGTGTTTTGGTAACTTGTTTTATGCATGACGCTTATGGTTTCGTGGTACGTTAAGCTTTAAAAGGAGGAAGTTCTTTGGGATAAAGGTCTTGCAGCGTTGCAACACAGTTTGACGTAAGCCCCCAGTTTGACAGTTCTAGAGGGAACAAGTGGTTGTGTAGTGTACAGGGATGTTTCCAAGTTTGGTTGGGTAATTGCATTTGCATGCAGCGTGGTACGGTTAGTGGTGTATGCTTCACGTCAGCTAAAGCCCTTTGACAGAAAACTATCCTACCCATGACATGGAGTTGGCAGCTGTTGTTTTTGCTTTTAATATTTGGAAACACTATTTGTATGGTGGGAAGATTCAGTTGTTTATAGATCACCAGAGCCTTAAGTACTTCTTCACTCAATAGGAGTAAACATGAGACAAAAGAGGTGGCTTGAGCTAGTTAAGGACTACGACTGTGAGATTTTGTATCACCCGAGAAAAGCCAATGTTGTGGCCGATGCGCTGAGTAGAAAGACGTCGTACTCCTCAGCTTTGTTGAGTTCTTAGGTTCATTTACAGAAAGAGTTCGAGCAAGCCGGTATTGCAGTGTTGTTGGGAGAGGTTACCGTCAGGGTAGCCCAGTTAACAGTTCAGCCGTCGATTAAGCAGAGGATCATTGATGGCCAGCTGAGTGATCCCAAGGTGAGTAGGTTGATTGAGAGAGTTCGAGAGGATCGAGATTTTGACTTCGTTTTAGCACCAGACGGAGGTTTGAGGTATAGAGGTCGGTTGTGTGTTCCAGCTGACGCCAGACTGCGAGTCGAGTTGCTTACTAAGGTTTATAGTTCCCCGTTTACTTGGCATCCAAGGGGTGCCAAGATGTATCAGGATCTCAAACAGACGTTCTGATAGGTGAGTATGAAACGAGATGTTGCAGAGTTTATTAGCCGATGTCTCACTTATCAACAAGTGAAGGCTCCTCGATAAAAATCGATAGGTTGTTGCAGCCGTTGAATGTGCCACAGTGGAAATAGAAAGAGATTTCGATGGACTTCATTCTGGGTTGTCGAGGATGCCAAGGGGATTTACTCAGATCTGGGTTGTTGTGGATAGGCTGACTAAGAGTGCACACTTCATCCCTGGTAGAGTTAACTATACTGTGGAACAGTGGGCACAGTTGCTCTTGGATCAAATCGTTGGGTGCCGGTGAGGAATGTTTTGAATCGTGGCTCTCGGTTCACTTCTCGCTTCTGAAGAGCGCTCTAGAAGGGTTTGGGAACCGAGTGCAGCTTTAATGCTGCTTTTCACCCTCTGATAGATGGTCAGATAGAAAGGGTGAACTAGATTCTTGAGGATATGTTGCGAGCTTGTGTTTTAGACTTTCCAGGCAGTTGGGATCAGTACTTGTATCTGATGGAGTTCGCTTACAATAATAGCTATCAGTCAACGATTCAAATGGCTCCATTTGAGGCTTTATATGGTAAGCGATACAGATCTTCAGTGTTCATGTAAGAGGTTGGTGACCGACAGGTTTTGAGTCTCGAGTTGTTACAGAAGGCTAACGACGTAGTTCAAAAGATCAGGGCTCGTATGTTGGTAGCATAGATTAGGCAGAAAAGTTATACCGATGTTCGACGTAGAGTTTTAGAGTTTGAGGTTGGCCAGCATGTATTTCTGAAAGTAGTGCCGATGCGTGGGGCCGTAAGATTTTGTAGCGGGAAAGTTGAGTCCCAGGTTTGTAGGTCCCTTTGAGATCCTTGAGATGATATATTTAGTGGCTTATCGTTTGGCTTTGCCCCCGTCATTGCCAGCAGTGCATAACGTCTTTCACGTGTCGATGCTGTCATTATGTGGCAGATCTGTCTCACATTGTTGATCACGAGCTGTTGGAGCTGAACAAGGATTTAAGCTTAGAAGAGAAGCCTGTGCAGATTCCAGCCTGGGAGCACAAGACTTTGCATAACCAGGAGATCAACTTGGTTAAGGTTCAATGGAGGAATCAGAGGGCAGAGGAAGCGGCTTGGAGTTAGAGGATGAGATGAGGACGCATTACCCGGAGTTGGTTCAGTCTTGGAACTTTCAGGGATGAAAGTCTTAAAAAGAGGGAGTATTGTAACGGCCTAGATTTCTATTTCGGTTCCCCAGGTATGTTCGGTCATTTATTCGGTTGTTCGGTTGGGTCGTTAGGGCAGTTTGAGCCTTTAGGGGTATTTTAGTAATTTTGCCTTCAGGGGTAGTTTCGTAATTATCCATGGTTTTAGGGTTGTTTCTGTTATTTGCTGAGTTCGGTTATCTGTGACTTCAGGTTTCTAGGGTTAGAGTTGCATCTTGGAAAGCTTGGAGGTTCTTTTGATTAAAAGAGGAAAAGAAAGAAAATTAATTGTTTAAGTTTCCCTCGCCAAAACTCGAAGCCTGTTGGTTAGAGTTTGGAGGTTTTGTTTAAAAAAAGAGAAAAAGGAGAAAAGGTGTCGTATTTGGGACTCGAAGGCTGGTTGCCAGGGACACGTGGCATTTGGAGACTCATTTTATGAAAAGAAAAGGGAATTCTACGTTTGCTTTTACGATTTCTTCCGTAGCTTATGTGTTTTGCGATTTGGTCTTCCCTAGCCGCACTTCATCTCCTCCATGATTCTCTCACCCTCTTCATCTCCAAGCTCTCTTGTTTTTCCAAATTCTCTAATCACCAAGCAAGTCTTCTAGCAGCAAGCCCTAGCCGAAGACCACATCCTCCTTAACCGATTCTTTTCTCTCTTAAACCTTTGCCAGGAGCTTTCCTCTCTTCTTCTCCCATTGCCAAAAACACCTTTACCCAAATCCCACCAAAAACTCCATCGTCGTTTGCCCAATTCATCACCGAGAACCCTTGTGCAGCCGCTCGAGACCCCACGCCTAGCCGAGCATCGCAGCCGTACCCCTCTGTGCGCAGCCCTGATCGCGATCACCTCGCCCTTCGCCTCACTCCTCACAGCATCGCCAAGCCTTGTTCGCCGCACATCATCCTTCGCAAGCAGCCCACGTAAATTCCAACGCTACCCATCGCCCAACCCCGCAAGCCTCGCGTCGTCTCGTTTATGCCCGCGAAGTCACACGCCTTCGCCCTTGTCGCTCGGTCCAGTTCGAGCACACGCTACCGAGGCCAGCCGCTCCGCGTCACCTTCGCTGTGCCACACGCACGCCTCGCCTTGCCCACAGCCACACGCGCAGCTTCGCTCGCCCCTCGCCAAGAGCCTTCCTGCCAACAACCTTGTTAACGAGGCTTGTCCTTGCCGAGGCCCAGCTGTCGAGCCTCTTACGCTTCAGTTTTTGGGTAATCTTTCCCGAGCCCTGTCGTTCTTGTAGCTTAGTTGATTAGTTAGCTGTTAATATTAATTTGTGCATGCTATTGTATTTGCCTAGGTTCGTGTTGGTTCTGCAGTTCAATGAGCACTATTTTTCTGTTGTGTTTTCTACTTATTTTTCAAGTAAGGATTTCTTACCTGGGTTGTGTGGGCCCTGTGAAATATTCATTGATTGTATTCTGTTGCATATTTACTATTTACGAGCATGTTTAGCGGATAGGATTGTATGTTGTTCTATTTTCTGCTAGCATGATTGTTCCTGTTTCCTCATGTTAGTGACATGCTAAGTTTATTCTTCTAGCATGCGATGTGATTCTTATTTGAACTCGTAGTACCGTGCTAGGCTATATTTATGTTGTTGAGCATGTTTGATCATTAGGGAACAGGGTCGAACATTCTTAGATAGTGCTTGTTAGGTTGTCATCATCTAGAGCCTGAGAGCAGACATAACGTACTTTGTCCCCACAGGTCAGGATCATTGAGGACTTGTTCCTGCCCCCGGCAGCCGGGCGTGGTCTAGCTCACCACACCAGCATAAGCCTAGTCTGTAGCCTGCTAGAGCGGAGCCCATCACGGGTGCAAGCCTATCTAGGATGGTTCTTAGCTTCAGGAGTCGGTGGTATTCAGGCTGCTACAGTTGAGTCCGAGGGCCTCGCACTACTGTAAATCAGTGACACCGCTTCCGAGTCTTTAGGTATGCGTACCTGGACCAGTATAGTTTTTCTCTAGGCCCCACATTTACACGGTTTGCAGCAGCATGCGGTGTGTGCGCACACGCGTTAGGCACCGAAAGGAGAGCTCCCTCGGGATAATGTTCGTGAGTACACCATTTCTGTTTCTAAGTTTAGAGCCAGACACCGGGTACTCTCCCGAATGTCATAGGAGCAGTTTGGCTAAGGGTAAGAGGCTAGTTGGGATCAAATTTTGAGTTGGTCATTTGGCCGAGGGAGAAAGACCCTCGAGGATGTCTTTTAGGATTAGTTTTGGTGAGCCAATCATTAGGCCGGAAGTAGGAGACTTCCGAGGATTCTGGATTTGCATCTTTAGCTCATGAGCAAAGATCTGTGTTGGTAACTGTTTGCATGTATACTAGGATGCTAGATGATATGTTGTTTCGTACTATACCTCGGTTGGGGATTCTTGCTGAGTGCCTTGTACTCACCCTTATTTTTCTGTGGTTTTCACCAGGTAACTTAGGACAGCACCGGGACGGCTAGCGGAGGGAGCTGTATGATCATGGGAGCCACCGACACTCTGGCTTCTGTTTATGTTTTCTATTATCTTGATTCAGCATGTAGTCAGACACGGAGCCCGTAGGTTTTGCATATGGAACCTGATGTTGTTGTTTTGATATTTTATTTCTAGATATTTCAAATCATACTCTGGCGAAGGTTGCTTTTAATGATTTGAATAGGGAATGTTTTAAATGTTTCAAAACAGGTTCCGTGAGATTTCAATGTTTATTTATGCAAGTTATGAATGAAGATATGATTTTTTTTTTTTTTTTTTTTTATCTTTTAATGCATGCATGCTGAGTGAGAACCTAGTCTTAGGACCATTTTGGGTCAGGTTCTTACATTACAAAAGAAATGTAATAAATCATTATCTAAGATAACTACAGATGCAAAATAAGCTAATGGGCTACTGGATTTGTTGCTGTTATTTCTAACAAGGTCTTCTACCAATAGACACCATGGTACTAATTCCTCCACGGTTACGGATGAAGGGAATAGTCGGGATCTCCAATGAGACCCCGGCGTCTTCACAATCCATCCACAGTAGCTCCCTGGCTGAATCAATACACTTTGTTCTTTGATCCTTCACGTGTTTGCCTGAATCACTTGATTTGTGATTCTTTCCATCTTTGTCCCGATGATTCTACTTTTCAAATAGTGCGAAGACTTTCTTTTTTCTGCTTTCTTCGAATCATCCACTCCAACCGCCAACCTTTTCGCAATGCAAATTCTAATGTTTTTCCTGCGCGTTTAACATGTTAGCGAGCCTTTCATATAATCATGCAGTTTTCGTGTTTATGCATGTAAATTGATGTTCTTAACCGCATTGTTATCCTTCTTTTATCTTGCGCCCGCCTTTAGTTTAACCTGTTGAATTGATGCGATAATACTTGATTATTTACCCTTACGTGCTAAATACTCTCAATTCTAATGAAATGCGTTGATTTAGAGCTATCAGTTAATAAGAATCTGAAATTCGGATTTAGATTTAACAATTGATATTAGAGCTGAAATGGAATAAGTTCCTGCTATGCATTTTGTTTTTGATTTTGCTTTTGATCGATTAATTACTCTATGTCGTGTCTTCGATTCTAAATCGTTTTCCACACATCAACGATTGAAATCTTAACGTCGTTTTCAATTTTTTTCCGACGATTTTGAATTTGTCGTGACCTGCAGCTGATTGGTTTTCCTTTTGTCCAAATTGATTCTGCGTTTCTCGGTGAGTTGTGAAGGAGACGAGGATTTTGAAAATCAAAGGCATCATCGATTTGGTCTCAAGACGTTGGTCGTCAATTTTATTCTAATTTCGGCAAGATTTGGAGAAATCGACCGTGTAATCTCTCTTTGTCACGATAATTTTTCCTTGAAATCGGCGTGTTATGAGCCTCTCCGATAATTTATGATTAAAAAATTTTAGCGCCAATTTGTTTAGTGTTCAGTAGCAATATCTGAGTTAAAATTCATCTCCGGCGACCATTGTAATTATTAGTGATTGTTTTCTGATAATTCCGGCGTTTATTTTTGGGTTTTGAAATCGTAGTCGGCGATGCAATTTGACTAGTAAATAAGCTGGTGGTTTGATAAATCAATAATTAGTTTTTCAATGACGTGATTTTGCATATTCCAGCAACGATCAAAGGCTTGCCGATCAGATGTTCTGATTATTGGCATATTCTAAGCCAATTGGGAAGTTCTTCAGGCATTTGTGTGGTTTTCAGCTTTTGATTTCAGCGTTTTGAACTGGAAAACTAGTTTTGATTAAGACGACATTTTGAGATTTTTTAATGAAAATCGTTTTGAGTATTGAGATTAAGCGGTCGTATCACTGTCGTTGTTTTGGAAATTTGACTAGAGGTAGTGATAATTTAGCAAACTCCAGCGCTATTGAATTGGCATTTAAAAAATCAATTTCAAAATTGATTTTGGACTTTTAAAATGGAAGTCAACTTTTGTGACTGGTGAAATTATTATGAAATTACAAATTTGGTATTTTGAAGTTAAGTGCAGCAATTGATATTTCAATTTTAAATTAAAATTATAAGGTAGCAACTTGAAAATGCATTTGATTCTTCAATTTTGTGGTGGAATCTCTGAGTTCTATTGTAATTTTTAACATGATAAGCTCCATGTATTGATTTTATTCAATTTTAATGCATTTGGCTAAACTCTATGGTTTTGATCAATATGAATTGTGAATTTGAGTAGCTACTTTGAAGATTTTGAGCTGGAAATTGATTTGGTATGCTGAATTTTTTTGCAATTATGCTACAAATTGGTAATTAAAATTATAGCTAGAATTTTGTTCAGGCTTGTTCCTTTTAAATTGCAAGCTGAAAATTATGTTGAGTATGTTATTGTTGAGAAATTTTTGAGCTGGAATTTGTTTGCTTTTCTTATGTTGGCTAAATCTGAATTTGTTGATTGAAAATTTGAAATTCTGAGACTAAATATTGTGATAGCTACTTTGTAATCAGTTTTAGGTATTTGTTTGGTTGAACTCATCGTTGGTACTGTTTTCGATTTGTGGCTCGCTAAATTTTCTTTGTTTTCACTGTTCTCCTAGAATTTTGATAATCCACATAAGATGTCTGCTAGATTTCAGTTAGACAAATTTGATGGGACAGGAGACTTTAGTTTGTGAAAAAAAAAAATGAAGCCCTATTAGTGCAACAAAAGGTTGCTAGAGCACTAGATAGTCCTCCTAAATGGCCTCTAACGATGTATGAGGATGAAAAATTAGAGGCATCAGGAATTGCCTATAGAACTATCATCCTTCATTTAGCTGATAATGTTATGAGAATCATTAAGAGATTAGAAGAAAATGTCTAAATCTATAACCAATAAGATTTATTTGAAGGAAATGTTGTTTGGGTTTAGGATGGATCTTTCTAAGAGATTAGAAGAAAACATAGTTGTGTTTAACAAAATTTGTGGTGACCTGGCCAATACTGGGAGAAGCTTGATGCTAAAAATCAAGCAGTCATTCTTCTCAATTTGTTACGCAAAAAATACAAAGAGCTTAAATCTGTCATTAAGATATGGTAGGGATACTTTAACTCTAGTTAAAGTTTGGAATCATTGAGGTCTAGGGAATTAGAGATGAAAATCGAAAAGAAAGATTCTGAGGCCTTGTTTGTGAAGAGTAATTCTTCTAAAGGCCATGGCAGTTCTTCAAGCAAATTGAGTTTTAAATTTGGAAAAGGGAAACAATCGTAGAAGAGATTAACTTGCAATTACTGCAAAGAGGAGGGACACACTAAGTATGAATATCCTGTTCTGAAGAGGAAAGATAAGTTACCTGTTAAGAAAGTTGATGGTGATTCTGCAATCTTCCTCGAAAAATATGATTTGGTTGAAATGCTTTTGGTTGAAAATTCTGAAAATTCTAAAATTTTGAAGAATTCTTAAAATTTGGACCCTTTTGATAATTTGTGAATTATGGACTCTAGTTGATCATTCCACATGTCCCCCGTTGAGCACAATTTTTTTAAGAACCCGACTCTAAAATAGTCCTAAAAGTAGTTCTTACTCAACTTGCATGATTCAAATTCAATAACTTTCAACATTTGAAATAGAAACCGTATATAAATGCTTGCTTTGTCCAATCAAAGAAACAGTTAACAATCCAAATCCATAAAAGTTAAAACAGTTAATCCTCTGGCTAGAGTTCATTAAACAATTTAAAAACATGAATCCCATTTAAGAAAGAGTCTATCATGCATGCTGAAACAAGGCAACAATAACAATTTAAAATCAGCGGATGTTCATGATCATCCAGCTCCTCCTCTAGCCGTCCCAGTGCTGTCCTAACTTACTTAGTGGAAAACCACAAAAATAAGGGTAAGTACAAAGGTACTCATTAAGAATCCCCAACTGGGGTACAATACGTAAACAACACATCATCTAGCATCCTAGCATGCAATACTGCTTACCAACTAGTTGCAAAAACTTGAGTTAACAAATAACTCCCAAACCTCGAGAGTCTTTAAGTCTCTGCTAGGTGACCAGCTCTCTAATTGATCCTGGACACTTGGTTGAGTCCCCAAGCATTTGGCTCAAAACATGAACGGAATGGTGTACTGACGACATTAGCCCGAGGGAACTGTCCTCTCAGCATCTAATGAGTGTGCGCACACACCGTATGCTGTTGCAAATCGGGTAAATGTAGGCTGGCACAAACTACACCGATTCAGGTACGCATGCCTAACTAGACTTGGAAGGGTGTCCACTGATCTACAGCCGGTGGGACGCCCTTGATACCCAACTGTGGCAACTTGTTCACACCAATGCCTGAAGCAAAGGATCGTCCCAAGGTAGGCTTACACCAAGGAAAGGATCCCACTCTAGCAGGCCACAGACTAGGCTTGTGTTGGAGTGGTAGCTACTCCACAGCCGACTATCGAGGGCAGGAAAATTGTCCTCGTTGGTCCCGACCCGGTAGGTACAACTTACGTCGTGTCCGCTCTCAGCCTCTAGATGATGACAACCTAATCGAAGCTATGCTAAGAGTTTACTTGCTCAGTTCATATAGATCACAACATGTTTAACAGTCAAGACAAGGAAACCCTAGCATGGTACTAACAGATATGTCACAAAGAGTCACACCATGCTCTCAAACAATTAGGATATAACATCAACCTATCCACTAAGACATTCTAGTCATACAGTAAGGATACAACATTAACCTATCCACTAAGACATGTTAGTCAAACAGTAAAACAAGTAGTATACGACACTATCAATGTATATTCACGCAGGATCGACACAACCACGACAAGAAATCCTTACCTGAAACAATTACAGAACAGATAGAAACGATGCTCCTTAAGCTGCAGATAACCAACTCGACAATCTCAACCTAACAATAATAAAAGGTAATTAATATCCAACTAGATAATAAATAACTAGGCTATCCAGAAGCAACAAGGCTCGAAAATAGAAGTTACCCAAATCAATGACAGACTCGGCAGCACGGGGCCTCGGCTGAGGCAAGGACACTGCAGGCTATAGGTGTGCATGTGGAGATGAGCGGCACGGTCTGTGTGGCTTGGCTGCAAGTGCGACCGAGCGGGGCTATGCGGCACAGGGCTACAGGTGTGTGCTGCACGGTGTAGTAGAGAGGGCATGCGGGACGGTTGGGCGAGGTTGGCATTGCGAGGCGATGTAGGGAGTGCGACAGCGATGCGGTAAGGCAAGGCAAAGCGGGCTGTGTGTTGCGGCTCGGCCAAGCGATCGGTGTGTGCAGACGAGCAGCTGCAAAGGCAAGTGGTAAGGGTTAGGCATGTGCGGGGAGGCTCGGTGATGCGTCGCTGCAGCTATGCTCCGATCGGCTGGGCAGGGCGACACAGCACGGCTGCGGCACGACGATGATGGAGGTTGAAGGAGAGTGGACCAATTGAGAGAAGAAGGAGAAGAGGGGGATTTGTTCTCTTTAGTTGAATGAACGATCAAACGTAAACCTCTTTTTCCTTCTTTTCTTTTCTTTTAAAAACCAAAATGCCTTTTCTCCTAAAATTGCAAAACCAACCCCTAAGCACTTGAATTCGTAAAAACAACTCTCATTCCAAACTGCAACAATAGCCCTGAAAAGCCTGAAACCATAAGAATAGCCCAAAAACTTAATAAAATACAGAAACGAACCTAGAACTCTATAAGTCACCGAACTGACCCCTAAGCTAAAATTACCGTAATGCCTCTTAAGGCCTAAAACTGCCCTAACGGCCCAACGAAACAATTGAATTAACTAAGAAACATACTTGGGGAACTGGGACGAAAACCTGGGCCGTCCTTTTATGACTTTGGTCCCCGAACTCATCTCATCTCATCTTCCAACTCCCAGGTTGCTTCCTCTTGTTTCTGACATCTCCATTGTACCTTAACCATGATCTCCCAGTTACGCAAGGTCTTGCGCCCTGGGGCTAAAATCCGTATAGGTTTCTCCTCAAAGCTCAAGTCTTTGTTCAGCTCTAACGGCTTAAAATCCATAATGTGAGAAGGGTCTGCCATATACTGACGTAACATCGAAACGTGGAATACACTATGCACTACTGTAAAGGACAGGGACAAAGCTAAACGTTAAGTAACTGAACCTATCAGCTCAAGGATCTCGAAGGGGCCCACAAACCTGAGACTCGACTTTCCATGCTTACCAAACCTCAAAATACTATGCATCGGTGCCACTTTCAGAAACACATGCTGACCCACCTCAAACTCTAAGTCTCTATGTCGAACATCAGCGTAGCTTTTCTGTCTACTTTGTGCTGTCAACATACGAGACCTGATCTTTTGAACTGCGTCATTAGTCAACTGTAACAACTTAGGACCCAAAACCTGTCTGTCGCCAACCTCTTCCCAGAACACTAGAGATCTGCAATGCTTACCATACAAGGCTTTAAAAAGAGCCATCTGAATCATTGCCTGATAACTGTTATTGTAAGCAAACTCCATCTAGTACAGATACTAGCCCCACCTGCCTGGAAAATCTAACACACAGGCTCGCTACATATCCTCCAAAATCTGGTTCACCCTCTCTGTCTGGCCATCTGTCTAAGGATGAAACGGGGTACTTAAATTGCATTTAGTGCCCAAATGTTTTTGGAGTTCCCTCTAGAAACGAGAAGTAAACCAAGAATTCCAATCACACATAAACTTTGTTGGCCCCCCATGGTACCGAACGATCTGCTCCAAGAACAACTGTGCCCACTACTCCACGGTATAAGTGATCCTACCGGGAATGAAGTGTGCACTCTTGGTCAAACGATCAACAATAACCCAGATTTGAGTAAACCTTTTGGTGTCCTCGACAACCTAGAAATGTAATCCATGGAGATCTCCTCCTACTTCTACTGAGGCACACTCAGTGGCTGCAACAAACCTACTGGCTTCAATCGGGGAGCCTTCACTTGCTAACAAGTGAGACACCTGCTAACAAACTCTAAAATCTCTCTCTTCATGTTGCTCCACTAGAAGGTCTGCTTAAGATCCTAATACATCTTGGTACCCCTTGGGTGCTAAGTAAACGGGGAACTATGAGCCTCGATAAGTAACTCAGCTCGCAGTCCGACGTCTGCTAGCACACAAAGGTGTCCTCTGAATCTCTAACCACCATCTGGTGCTACCAAAAAATCAAAATCTTCATTTGCCTGAACCCTGGCAATCAATCTGCTCGACTCAGGATCACTCAGCTGGCCATCGATAATCCTCTGCCTGATCGAAGGCTGAACAGTCAACTAGGCTACCCTGGCGGTAATCTTTCCCAACAACACTGCTATACTGGCTCGCTCAAACTTTTTCCACAATGGAGGCTAAGAACTCAACAAAGCTACAGAATGCGACGTTTTCCCACTCAAGGCATCAGCCACAACATTGGCCTTACCTGGGTGGTACAAAATCTCACAGTCATAATTCTTAACTAACTCAAGTCATCTCATCTGTTTCATATTTAGCTCCTTCTGAGTGAAAAAGTACTTGCGACTCTGATGATCCGTGAACATCTGAATCTTTTCTCCATACAGATAGTGCCTCCAAATCTTCAGTGCGAAGACCACTGCTGCTAACTCCATGTCATGAATCGGGTAGGTCTGCTCATAGGGCTTTAACTAACGAATAGCATACGTAATCACCTTGCCATATTGCATCAACACGTAACCTAAGTTGAACTTAGAAGCATCACTGTACACTACAAAACCACATATTCCTTCCGAAACTGTCAAAACTGAGGCTGACGTCAAACTGTGCTTCAACTTAGCAAAACTCTTATCACAACTAGCATCCCAAACAAACTCAACCCCCTTCCTTGTCAACCGAGTAAGGGGTACTGCCTTAGCAAAAAAGTCCTCGACGAATGTAACGGCCCAGTTTTCCCTTCAAGTTCTCCAGGTATGTTCTGATGTATTTTCAGTTGTTCGATTGGGCCGTTAGGGTAGTTTCTAGGGGCATTTTGGTAATTTTTCCTTCAGGGGTAGTCTCGTAATTAACTAGGGTTTCAAGGCCGTTCTGTTAATTGCTAAGTTGGGTTTTACTTCGATTCTAGGTTTCCAGGGTTGGTGTTGCCGTTGGAGAAGTTCGGAGCCTTTCTTGATTAATTGAGAAAAAAGGAAGAAAAAGGTGACTTCGCCAGGACTCAAAGCCTGTTGGATTGAGTTTGAAGGGCTTGTTTAAAAGAAGAGAAAATAAGAGAAAAAGGTGACCACGCTGGGACTCAAAGACGGGTGGTCAAGGACACGTGTCACAATCCTATTTTCCCCCTCTTTTTGGTCGAGACCTAAAGCTAGCAGCAGGGATTCCTTTACGCAGTTTGCAGCATCATGCAGTGTGCGCACACACGCGTTAGGCGCTGGGCAGAGAGCTGCCTCGGGCTAATGTTTGTGAGTACACCCTTTTCTTTCTGAGTTTAGAGCCAGACTTTGGGTACTCTCCCGGATGTCCTAGGACCAGTTTAGAGAGCTGGTCAGGACCAGCTGTTGAGCGGTCACTTGGCCGAGGGTTTGAGACCTTCGAAGATATCTGTTTTAGGATCAGCTTTTGAGTTGATCATTTGGCCTAGGGTAAGAGACCTTCGAGGATATCTGTTGGGATCAGTTTTTAAGCTGATCATTAGGTCGAAAGTAAGAGACTTCCGATGACTCAGGAGTTGTGTTGACAACTCATCCCAGGGATTCTGTGTTGGTAACTGTTTGCATGTTTACTTAGATGCTAGATGATGCGTTGTTTCATACTGTATGTCGATTGGGGATTCTTACTGAGTGCCTTTGTACTCACCCTTATTTTATGTGGTTTTTCCACTAGGTAACTTGGAACAGCGCAAGGACGGCTAGAGGAGGAGCTGTATGATCATCGGAGCTGCCGGCACTCTGTCTTTATGTTTTGTTTTAGTGAATTGTTTCAGCATGTAGTTGGACACGGAGTCCATAGGATTTGCATATGGAACCTGATGGTGTATTTGAATGTTTTATATTTTTGTTATTTCAAATTATACTCTGGCCAGGGTTGTTTTTACTGTTTGAATAGGGAGTATTTTTAAATGTTTATAAACAGGTTCCTTGGAATTTCAAATGGATTTTTTTATGCAAACTATAATGTTAGATGAATTTTATTATTTTTTTGCATGCATGCTGAGTAAGGATCAGGTTTAGGACCATTTTTAGGTCGGGTCTTTACAGTTGGTATCAGAGCACAGAGTCATAGATTCTGTAGACTAACCTGCTTTGTAGGTTATTTGTCTCCATGATCATCAGCACTCCAACGGCCATCACGTTTGTCTAAGTTCTTTGTTTAAGGGTTTTTACAGTACTGCATCTAGTATACTTGTGTTACCTTTGTTGGAAGTGAGATTCCGAGAGTGGACTGACCCTTTGTACTTTCCGTGTAGATCGTTAGTATGCCAGTTACACGCAGTGGAGTAGGGACGTCAGGTACTGCTAATAGAGATATTGAGGAGACGACGTCCAGGGTTGATCCAACCCGTAGGCCACCTTTGGCCCCAGTTGCTAACTTGCCTAGAGAGGGAGTAAAGGCTACTACACCTCAAAGTGAGACTCTAAGAGCAGAGTTTGCTTCGGCCATGAGAGAGATGATGGTCGGTCTGTTGGTCCAACAGAGAGTCGAGACACAGGCGCAGCTTGCAGAGCAGAGAGAGGAGTCTAGGGCTCAGATAGCCCAGCTAACACAGTGAACCCTCCAAGCAGGCAGGAGCCTATAGTTGAGACACATGGGATTGAGGGAGCCGACGAGTACGGTAGGTGGCTCAAGGATTTCTGTAAGTGGAAGCCCAGCGAGTTTAATGCTTTTGAGAACCAGCTGGTAGCAGCGAAGTGGTTGGCCAGGATGGAGTATATCTTCCGAGTGATGGGATGTCCTGATGTTCAGAGGCCGAGGTGTGCCGCTCATGTGCTAACAGACACAGCTGTGTGGTAGTTGGAGTCAATAGATAGGGGCAGACTAGTAGGGTCTCCACCAGCCACCTGAGAATTCTTTAGGGCAGAGTTTAGAGCCAAGTACATTAGTGAAGTGGCTCAGCATGAGATGGCTAAGGCCTTCTCAAATTTGAAATGGGAAACTGATAGCATAGCCGGTTATGAAAATAAATTTTTAGAGTACAGCTATTTCGCTCCATAGCTCATAGCTATAGAGGAGCTCAAGATTAAGAAGTTTGTTGGTGGGTTAAGAAGGGAAGTTGCTCAGGATGTACGAGCACTCGCCCCTGAGACTTATGCTACAGCTGTGGCATTGGCCACCATTTATAATTCAAAGTACCCGCCAGTGCAAGCCCTAGACACACCAGCTCAGTTTGTTCAGCAGTACTCTAGTTAGAAGAGGAAGTTTGAGTCTCGAGGTCGGGATCAACGTCGACGCCAGCACCGACAGTAGGACCGTCAATAGGGCGCAGTCAGGTAGTCGCCCTAGTGTAACAGATGTGGTAAGCCACATTTTAGAGTTTGTGGAGCTTCGCCCCGAACTTGCTATAAGTGTGGCAAGGAAGGGCACTTGGCCAAATTTTACCCTAAGAATTGAGCAGTTGCCATGCCGGCTCAGCAGTAGGGCCGAGTTTTTGCTACGACTCGCTAAGAGGCTGAGAGGACTGATGCTGCAGTTGCAGGTACACTGCTTGTCTTAGATCACTATGCATTTGTACTGTTTGATTCGGGCTCGAACCACTCGTTTGCATCTGATTCATTTGTTAGACAAGCTTGTTTGGAACTCGAACCTTTAGGGTTCGAGCTGAATGTTGTAACTTCTTCGGGAGTAAGTATGTTAGCCAGTGAGAAAGTTAAGAGTGGTCGAATACAGATATCCGAAGAGCTATTAGTAGCTACCCTCATAGTCCCACCTATGAGTAGTTTTGATGTTATCCTTGGTATGGATTGGTTAGCTGAGAACCATGCGATGATAGATTGCCACCAGAAAAAAGTGTTTGAACCGCCCAAGAAACAGCGCTTCAAGTTTCGTGGTGCCCAAAGCGGAGTGTGTCTGCTGACGATTTCAGTAGTGAAAGCCCGTCGTTTGTTAGCTCGAGGAGCCCAGGCTATTTAGCAAGGTTGTCAAGTGAAGGCAGTGCTTCGTTGTCTGTTGATCAGGTACCAGTGGTGCAGGAGTTCACAGACGTTTTCCCTGAAGAGTTACCGGGTTTACCCCCGCAGAGAGAGGTGGATTTTACCATTAAGCTTGAGCCAAGGACTTTCCCTATCTCCAAAGCTCCGTGTCTGATGGCGCCAGCTGAGTTACGAGAACTCAAAGTACAGTTGCAAGAGATGCTTGACCGAGGATTCATCCATCCGAGTGTGTCTCGGTGGGGAGCATCTATTTTGTTTGTTAAGAAAAATGATGAATCGATGCACCTTTTTCGCACATAGACGACCTGTTTAATCAGCTTCAGGGAGCTTCAGTGTTTTCTACGATAGATCTAAGGTCTGGTTACCATCAGTTGAGGATTCGGGATGATGATATCCTTAAGATAGCGTTCAGATCGAGGTATGGTCATTATGAGTTCGTGGTCATGTCTTTCGGGCTGACCAATGCCCCAGCAGCGTTTATGAACATGATGGATAGGGTGTTCAAGGCATTCTTAGATAGCTTTGTCATTGTGTTCATAGACGATATTTTGATTTACTCCAAGACGAGAGAGGACCATGCTTCGCACCTAAGACAAGTATTGACAGCTTTGAGGGAAAACCAAATGTACGCTAAGTTCTCTAAGTGTGAATTCTGGTTAGAGTAAGTGGCTTTCCTTGGACATGTTGTTTCCAAAGATGGAAGTGCAGTGGACCCCGCTAAGATTGAGGCAGTGAGTTCATGGGCTAGACCGACCACGGTCACAAAGATTCGTAGCTTTCCAGGTTTGGCAGGTTATTACCGGAGATTCGTCAAGGACTTTTCTGCTAAAGCACCACCCCTGACCAGATTGACTAGGTAGGGTGTTGACTTTGTTTGGGACGCCAGTTGCGAAGAGAATTTTACCTGTTTGAAGCACAGTTTGACATCCGCCCCAGTGTTGTCAGTCCTCGAGGGAACAGGTGATTTCGTAGTATATAGTGATACTTTCAAGTTTGGTTTGGGCTGTGTTCTGATGCAGCATGGGAAGGTGATTGCCTATGCTTCCCGACAGTTAAAGTCTTACGAGAAGAACTATCCGACTCATGACATGGAGTTGGCAGCTGTGGTTTTTGCTCAAAAGATTTGGAGGCACTACTTGTATGGTGAGAAGATTCAGATGTTAACAGATCACCAGAGCCTTAAGTACTTCTTCACTCAGAAGGAGTTAAACATGAGACATAGGAGGTGGCTCGAGTTGGTTAAGGACTACGATTGTGAGATTTTGTACCATCCAGGTAAAGCCAATGTTGTGGTCGATGCCTTGAGTAAAAAGACGTCGCACTTCGCAGCTTTGTTGAGTTCCTAGACTTATTTACGGAAAGAGTTTGAGCGAGCCAGTATTGCAGTGTTGTTGGGAGAGGTTACCGTCAGGGTAGCCTAGTTGACAGTTCAGCCGTCGATTAAGTAGAGGATCATTGATGGCCAGCTGAGTGATCCCAAGCTGAAGAGACTGTTTGAGAGATTTTGACTTTGTTGTAGCACCAGATGGAGGTTTGAGGTATAGAGGTCGGTTGTGTGTTCCAGCTGACGCTGGGTTGCGAGTCGAGTTGCTTACTAAGGCTCATAGCTCCCCGTATACTTGGCACCCAAGAGGTACCAAGATGTATTAGAATCTCAAGCAGATGTTCGAGTGGATGGGTATGAAGTGAGACATTGCAGAGTTTGTTAGCCGGTGTCTCACTTGTCAGCAAGTAAAGGCTTCCAGACAGAAACTGACAGGTTTATTGCAACCGTTGAGTGTACCCTAGTAGAAGTGGGAAGAGATTTTGATGGATTTCATTTCTGGGTTACCGAGGACGCCAAGAGGGTTTACTCAGATCTGGGTTGTTGTGGATAGGCTGACCAAGAGTGCACACTTCATCCCCGGTAGAGTTAACTA
>JBBMKA010049856.1:0-19615 GCA_037833695.1 Sechiopsis laciniata
AGGAGTTTATATTTAGTAATGCAAAAACTATAATTGGCTAAACTAACTAAAAGTTAGAGAGTCTTAAGGCTAAATTGGAGACACTCCATTAATTGACTCTTATGAGATATCTATTTATAACAATTTTTAATTTATTGTAGCCCACAAAATTCCTGCTATTATATTTGATTTTTTTTTTTTTTTTTTTTTTAAACTAAGCAGTTACCAATTTGAACTTTAAAATTTAAATTGACTTGAATTTTTATAGTCAAAGTTTGATAATTATTTTATTTTTAATTTTTGGTTTTCGAATAATCTACAACAAATTACTTCATTATATATATTTTTTATTCACAAATTTACATCTTATCTGTATTTTTTAAAATTAAATCGATATTGGAGGAAAAAAAAATAACTTCTAAAATTTTGTTTTTATATTTTAAATTTGATTAACATTCATATACTTTTTTACATGTGAAAATATTAATAAAAATAAACTTAAATTTCAACTTTTAGAATGAGTTAATTATCAACAGATCTAAAATATCTTGAATGAGTTCATTTAAACTTTTTTAATACCACAATATTTAGAAGTAAAAAGGATTTAAATTTACAATCTAAGTCAAGAATACTTTTGACAATTTCGTTTTAAAAGTCATTGCATATTCTTATGCTAAAGCAGGATTTTTTTTTAATGCATAGTTTTAAAAAGTCATGAATTTTCTAATCTAAAATCTAAATTGATCTTTTTTATGACAAAATCTAAATTGATTTAGATATGAAAGTTTAATGATTTTGTTGTTTTTGCATATAAATTAATATTTTTCCCTTTTTTTTTTTTGAGTTTATCAACGGGATAGGGAATCCAATCTATCATCTCGGTTCATAGTGTAAATTTTTTACTTCCTTTTGTAATTTGATCATCATTACATATTTATTAGAATCGAAATTATCAATTAAATAAGTTTTTAATTGAGCTAAAAAAATCATGGAAATGTGAGGTGAAACTACAAATTTAACCTCAGCAGAAAAGGGAAAGAAGAACAATGAAATATTGACCCCATAATACTGTCTCATTCTGTCGTTTAATTAATTTCATGGCCACAATGGTATGGAATCCAAAGCACACTATTCAATTATTTTATTTTAATCAAATTGCAAGTTTAATCTATGAATTTACATGTTTGTATTTACTTGATTTAAAACTTTTAAAAATATTTAACATATTTTTTATTTGAGATATTAATATTGAAGCAAATTCTAGAAATGTGTTTTGACTATTATTTTGCAAGAAATGGTTTTGCTTATAAAACTGTAACAAAAACTGACCAATGTAATTAAAGTCCAACAATAAAGAGAACACAAACGGAGAAAGAACATAAAAAATACTATGTTTGATAGGTCTTTAAATTTTCAATTTTAACTATAATAAATCTTTGTCTTAGTTGATATTTTAATAAATAATAATAAATTTACTATACATGAAATTAAAAGTGTAAAGTTTTATTGAACATAAAGTTTTATTTTAATATTTAATAAATTAATTAACTTTTTAAAATTTATTAATATATTAAAAGTCTATCAGACATAGGCACGAAAAAGTCTATAAAACACAAAATTAAAAATTTATAAGTTTAATAAAAACTTATAAATATTTTAAATTTAAAAGTCAAATAGAAGTAATCATAAAAATTGAAGAACGTCTAAATTTGTAATTCAACATTTCTTTTATTTCTCTCAAAAACAGTTTTTTTTTTTTCAAATGGGTCTCTGATTAGAAAGAAAATTGCATTTTTTTTTCGTTCCAATCCAAGCATGCATGTCCCCCTATTGGATTAATTCAATGTTATTTTACTATTAAAATTAAAATATCGAATATTAAAAATGTTATTAAATATCAATTATTTAGAATATTTTTTTCGATAACTTTTAAAATCATCTAATTCAATTACTTTGTGTGTGTTTTTTTTTTCTTCTTCTTAATTTTACAATATAGTGTTGCAAATTATGGAATGTGAAATTCAATCTTTAACTTATAGAAAATATTTTTTTAGTCTTAGTCATTGAACTATGCTTGATATTGAAGAATTACCGTGAGTTGGAAGAGTTTTAATTAACAAATCTAAATTTAATAACAAAAATGAAATTTCCAAACCTAAAATTGTATGGTCAAATTTTTATGTTACTCCCATTTATTTTTCTTCAAATATATCAAGACTTACTTAAAGTCTATTTTGGTATAACTATTATAAGTTGTCTCAATGTGCTACATCATTATTTTTTATGAATAAAGTTAATATGTCACTATGGTGTGCACTTATCACACAAAAAAAATGTAGTGGAATTATTTTAATGTAGGTGTAAAAATGAACCCAATTGGAAATTCAATAAGAAAAATCAGTATTAAGGTAAAAATATAAATAAACTAAAAAGGTACAAATATAAATAAAGAAAAAGGATTATTTTTTTTTATTTTTGTTATTTGCCCTTTCCCTTCCATTATCCTATTATTTCAAAATTCGAGACAATAAATGCAACAATCCACGTGAGCATATATCTAGATACAATACTTTTTTTTAACAATAGTTTTTTTTTTCTTAATCTTATAACAAATAGATTGAGATTTAAAATGATGACCTCTTATTTATTGAATATGCATTAATAGTTTCATAAGTTGAATTATTATTTATTTGGCAGAATAATAAATACTATACTTGATATCTATACATTATTATTATTATTATTGTATCAAAGAAATTATTATAAATTTATCTATTTTATTATGACAAACTTACTATATTAGCAATTTCAGAAAATAATTAGGATTATGGTCACTTTTATTAAAAAAAAAAATAGCAATCATAGTTATAAGTATTAAAAATAATACGGTATTAATAATACCTAATATAGTATTAATATATAATATTATACTAATAATATATAATAATGTATTAATAATAAATAATATTATATTGATGAGTATTAATAATATAGTCTTGAACCGTATTTACGATTATGAATGTAAATTTTTTTAAATTTAACTATATTTGTAATTATTTTTTAGAATTGGTCATCAATTACAATTTCTTGTTTATTATTTTTATAGTTAAAATATAATTTTTCATCCATGTATTTTAAAAATCAAATTATTTGTTAAACATAATTCTCATCCTTACAATACTCTCCCAAGAGAAAGAGACTAGAAGAATCGAGTAAAACTATAACAAAGTGGTCATTTAACACATTAACAACGAGTTGATAATTGTTGATTCTTGATTAAATGCATGCAATTAAAGAATTTCAAGAATCATGCAATCATAATGGAACTTGGTTCCTCTATGTCTATATTTATTCGATATATTTTATTGAAATCCTTATTCAATTTATATTTTCTCATTCAGACGTGCACATACATATTTATTATTGAGAAAATATTACTTCAATAAGGACCTAGAATAAACATAGGATTTATTCATTTAAGTATGTGACTTGGGTTGAGAAATATGATACATTGTGATATATGGTAGATAATACTCGCATTAAGAGGACATGTCGCCATAATTCATGTGTTTTGGTTCTCATTATGACATCTATGAAGTGTTCATGAATCAAGTGGGAGAATGTTGGAAATTATTAATATTTTATTTAATTTTCTATTTATTAATTATTTATCCTTATTTATGATCCATGGTCTCAGTAAACTGCCCATCGTTTAGTAACGACCACACCCACTTTTTAGCTTCTATTTTTATCGATTAAATCTCTTAATGGTAGAGATTAATCGACAGATTATTCAGAATAAAATACAGAATTACAGAACTCTTCTGTACTTTCTTCTTCTACTCCATATTTTGGGTCTCTATGCCTACTCTTTTATTAAGAAACCACGCCATTTAAGTTCGGAATAGTGAGGGGTAGAAGAACCAAGAACTCTATTGTCGCGGTGTTCTTTGCTACCGTTGTTCGTGTTGCAGTTCTAGGTAAACATTGGGCTTCATTTTCGGTTACCAAAAACAATGGCGGGAGGTATGCTAATTTATTAATTACGTTTCTGCTGCAGGTGATTAAATTTTATTAATCACATTTAGTTTTTGTGTTAGAAATTTCTAACGAAAACTTCCCACTTTATCCTAATCTCTACCACTCTAACCGAGACCAAACAAAACTTAAAAAGCCACAAAAAAAAAAAAAAAATTAAATTGGTAAAAGATAGATCAAGACATCTTACGCCATGTTCGATAACAATTTTATTTTTAATTTTTGGTTTTTGAAATTCTAGGCTACAATAACTGCTATATCATATATTTTCTTCTACATGGGTATCTACATCTTACCTATATTTGTAGAAATCAAACCAAAATTTAGAAGAAAAAAAAAAGTAGTTTCTAAAAGTTTATTTTTTATTTTGAAATTTAGTTAGGATTCACATACTTTCTTAAGAAAAATTAGATACACTGTAGAAAAAGATGGAACACATTGTTAAAATATGAGTAAAAATAAGCTTAAATTTTAAAAATAAAAACAAAATAATTATCAAACGGACCTTAGGAATGAAGGTCTTACAAATAGAAAATCAAGATCCCAAATTGATAGGTCAATATGCTAATATCAACACACTAAAATGGTCTAAACTTCCCAAAAAAGACATCAAATTACAAAGGATATCAGTAATAAATAACTATATTTCCCAAATTTATGTAGGAAATAACCACCATTTAACCCCTAAATAGATGGATAATTGGAGATTGGGGATGGGAGATAAATCTTTTCTTTCAAAAAATATTTATGTATTAACATATTTATTAGTTAAATGAATCAAATTCACTACTCTTCCCATAACAAAAGGAGGAAATTTCTCCCCAAATTCGATTTTCCTTTTTCCTGAAATTCTAGAATTGGTTTTTTGAAATCCAGGCACTAACCCAAAACTGATTTGCTCATTTTTCGAATTTAACAGTTATTTTGAACATAAATATTATTAAATTTTAGAGAAAATGATCTTTTTAGTCACTAATAAATTCGGATTCAATTTTATCTTTATTTTTTTTTAGTACTGAGTAGTAGGAGAGAAATCACTAATTTTATAAAGAGGTACTATTATTCTAAAATAAATAAAAGTTAAAAACTGATTTTTGAAATCGAACCGGTGATCATGATGTTAAATTCGATTACCACGAAATCCTAAGACCACGAAAATGTTTATCCCTGTATTTTAATATGAAATACTTTAACATTGTAATGAGGTTCACTTTACTCAAATATGAGTATGAGTATAATTGATTCTGTCCTTAACATAATAATAAATAAAAAAAATAAAAAATAAAAAATAAAAAAAAAAACCACTACAAATATAATTGAATAAAAAAAACTTAATATTTTACTCAAATACCTTTCTTTAGTGGCAAATTTTATTTTCATACTCTTTCTTTTTTACTTTTTACTTTTTACTTTTTTGACTGTTATCAACTTTAAATTATTTGATGGAGAAAACGTGTGTTTCTTGAACTTAAATCATACTATAAAAAATGGTAATAACCCATCATTGGTTTGTCATAATTAATTCATGGCTCCATTAACTTTATTGTATTTTTTAAAATATATAGTTATAAAGTTATGCCATATATTTAAATCAGGTTAAAAAATTATACAAAGATTGACTACCGATCTAGGCGCGTATCTATATATATATATATATATATATATATATATATATAGAGAGGCCAGATTTTGATTTTTTTTTTTTTTTCACTTTTTGAATTGTAGTTTAGAACTATTACTCCAACACATTATTTTCATTACTTTAATATATATACATTATTTGTGTTTTTAAAAATTAAATTAAAATTTGAAAACTAAAAAAATAAATTTTAAATACTTTATTTGGTTTATGAAATTTGGTTAGGATTCATATGTTTCATAAAAAAAATTAATAAATAAAATCATACGAAGAAATTTTAAGTACATACAAATTTATAAATTCAAATAAAAATAAGAGGATTTTCATGAATAACAAATAAAGGAAATTTTTTTTACATACGTTAAAATTTTAGAAAAAATTTAAACATAGTAAAAACTTGTTCAATTAAAGTTAAATTGATAGACACAAATTTCATAAATTTCAATCTAGTGAAATAAAGACTTGAATGAAATTGATAAATTTCAATCAATTATACTTAAAATAGGAAGATTATAACTTGCTATCGACACCAAATTTAAGAATTTTGTCTTCAATTATTTTGTCTTTTTTTTCTTTTTTTTTTTTTTTTACTTCATTTTAATGTTATCTTGCCTTTTGTTTTTTTAGTATAAATTAGGTAGAAAGACCAACAAATTCTACATAGAGGTAACTATTTCTCTCAAATAATATGATAATTAAATATCGAATTTTAAGATCGAACTTATGATTGTAGTATTGAATTGGATTAACACCAAATAATGAAATCAATAAACCACTAACCCTTTCGATAAATTTTATCTTCCTTCTAACAAAGGGACTCCATGACTTAGAGTTTTTTTAATTCAATAACTAAAATAGTCATTTTAACAAAATTCACGGACGAAAAAACTACTTAGAAACTAAGAGAACAAAATCTTAAAAGGAAAATAATTAGTTGTTTGGAATTTGACTTGATTGTTATTTTAAATATTTGCTTGAAAACTTTAAAAAGATAAAAGACAAAAATTGAAACATGATCTGATCACATGTGAAGACATTTAAGATAAAATTATAAATATTTACTGAAAAATAATAATAAGTTAAAGTCTATAAAGAAATTTATAAAATTAGTTGTGATCTGTGAACAAGAATGGGTCGTTGTCCTTACGTCTCTTCGCCAATCACGGGATCACACCCTGTGACTTTTTTTTTCTTCAATAAAAAAAAAAACTTAGCATTGAAATATTAAAAAATGTTGAATTGTTAAATTATAAGTTTGATTCTATAGTTCCAAAAAATTCAATTTTAAATTCTTATGATTTCAAAAATTAAAATTTAGTTTCTATCATTTTATAAATTGAAATTTAATTTTTGTGATATAATAAAATCTAAAGGTTAATCATTATCGTAATTTGTAATGGCTTTAAATTATAGAAGTAGAAATTAGCTATTTATACACAATGATGTAATTTTTTTTGTTCAACTCTAACTTTTTCCAAGTATAATAACCAAACTTATAATTTATTTTTAAAAAATTAGTAAAATAAAAAAATCATAATTAAAAATTGTGAAGAAGTAAATAAAAAAAAAGACTAAATGAGAGTGATATCAAATAGTAACTTAAGTTTTGGTAGTAATTTAACTTTTGAAATTAGAATCCGAACATCTTCCAAATAAAAAATAAAAATTATTGTAAAGAAACAAAAAGAAAACAAACTTTGATTTTAAAAAATTTATAATCAAATATTTATTAAATTAGCAAAAAATATATATCACCAACTGATTTCATCTTCTTTTTTCATTACTATTATTATTATTATTATTATTTGACGATCGCTCTTTTTTCAATTTTCACATTAAATCACATAATAGTCTAGAGGTTAAAAAGACTTTAAAAAATAAAAAAGATTATAAGTTTGATATTTTTCAATCCTTATATTATCTTAAAATTAATTTCTTATAAACGGGTCCAAAAAATCTTGAATTTTTAGAATTTTTAAAAGAAAAACTTATCATAAATCTTCTTTAAACTTTCAGTTTAGGAATTACAAGTTTCTGTATGTAGAGGCTACATCACTTCTATATAGTTTTAAATAAATGGTTTTTTTTTTTTTTATTTTTTTATTTTTTTATTTTGAGTATAGTTTTGATTGGTTTTAAGTTTCAAAATTTTATATTTTTGTCCTAAATTTTAAATTTGATTTCCATGTGATCCCTAGCTAGGATTAAAAAATATTATAATTTTATCATTAAAATTTTGAGTTTAGTTTCCCTTTTATTTTTTTGTTCAAAATTTTATATATCTTTTTTTTTTCTTTTTCTTTTTTTCATTTTATATATCTACTCAAGCTTTCACAAATTCTCACTTTTGGACATTTATATTATTTTTTTATCAATTAATTTAACACTTTAAACTCATTATGATTAATTACTTAATTTTCACCAATGACCATCACTTTAGAATTAATTATAAAAATTCTATATCAAAATATTTTAGACTAATTAATGAAAAGTAAGCACAAAAAATGAAATTGAGCATTAATAGTAATGATTAGATGATAAAAGTGTGAAATCTTAAAACTTGAAGTGTTTGGACTTGGAGGAGGGGAGAAGAACTAAAAGGGGAAGTCATTTGGAGGCATGTACTTGTTCGGAAATTAGGAGGTGTTGAAAAAATGATGTTTGATCGAAAGGGTTGTTAGCTTGATGATTTCATTATTTGATGAAAATTCAATTAAATATTATGGACATAAGTTTGATTCCTATAATCAATATTTGACTTTCAATTGTTTGAGAGCAATTGTACTATTTTTTGTAGGATTTGTGATCACATCTCTCTCAGTTTGTACTAATAAAATCCATGTTTGAGGATTAGTGTTGGGAGAGAGGTGTAAAAATTTTGTTTGGATATTGATATTTGTAGAAGTTTATATACTTTATTTTCCACAATATTTTATATTTCAATTTTATCATTGTAGTGCTAGTCATGTATAAGTTTAATGTATCTTATTTTATATTATATGATTTATTGGAGAAAATGTTTAACCATTAAAATTTAACTTGAAATTAAATGTCAAAGCTAGCTAGTGGTAAACATTTAATTACAATAGCAAAAGGATTATTTAAAGAAAAAACAATTGAACAAATTTATGTATAAAACAAAATCTAAAATTGGGTCTAAATGGACCCATTAGAAACAAGGTATGGGCGAAAGAATCAAAATTCTCTCATGTTCATCTAGTACCAAAAAGAAAAATTATATATATTATTGATTATGATAATGATGACAACCCTATCTGAATCTCCATATTAATATGATATTGTTCACTTTGGGCCTAAACCTCATGGTTTTGTTTTTGGACTTCTCCCAAAAAGTCTCATATCAATGGAGATGGTTGTCATCACTTATATATCCATGTTTTTCCCTCATCTAACCAATGTGGGATACTTTGCTTGCATCCCAACAATCCTCCCCTCAAACAAAGTTCTACCGAGCTTCTCTGTGGGCTCAACTTCTGATTCAGTATCCGAGGATTCAACCCTCCCCTTGAACAAAGACCGAGCCTCCCTTCAAATAGTCAATCTGTTTCATGTTCCTCTGGTACCAAAAAGAAAAATTATATATATTATTGATTATTTGTAAGTGATAAGGATGACAACCCTATCTGAATCTCCACATTAATATGATATTGTTCACTTTAGGCCTAAACCTCATGGCTTTGTTTTTGGACTTCTCCCAAAAGGTTTCATATCAATGGAGATAATTGTCATCACTTATATATCCATAATTTTCCTCTCATCTAACCAATGTGGAATACTTTGCTTGCATCCCAACAGTAAGGTCCAAAACTTTTTATTTTATTAAGAAACTTGTTAGGTAGTCAAATCTAGAAAAATAATTATATATATTGTCATTTAATTTTTTTTTTTTTTTTTGTAAATATAATTATTGGTATTAATGAATATTATCCTATACTTTTTTGTAATAATGTATTATGAATATCTATAACAGTATTAAAATGTATTAGTTGTGACAAACTGCCTTCAAGGATGAGTTCACAAGATAATTCTAATTTAAATTCTTGAAGCCCTAAGTTCCTTATATTTTATTATGAGTTGTCATATTGTCGTGAGCTTAAGCACTTAGAAATTTTAAGGTAGAAACTAGGGTCTTGTATATATGGGACGTTACAAATGGTATCAGAGTCAAACCTCTTCTAGTAAGATGTAGTTCGAGGACAAACTAAAGCGCTGGTGGGCATGTGACGCCCGAGTGAACCAGGACCACATATGAATGAGAGGGTTTGTGCTACATATACCAACAAAATGCATCTTCCTTTTCGGTTACTCAATCTAAGGAATTTCACAGTTAAGCATACTTAGCTTGGAGTAGTCTTAGGTTGGGTGACCTCCTAGGAATTTTCCTAAGGTGCATGTGAGTGAGAACAAAGTATGCTGAAAAGACCAGTATTGGTTTGTGGGGATAGTTTTCATTCTTAGAAGTGATCAGGTTAGAATCTACAATTCTGCACAAGTTAAGGGATCCATTGGATGCACTTTATGGATGGAGCATTTAGTGGTCAGGTTAGAATCTACAATTCTGCACAAGTTATTTTACTCTAAGAAGTTCGGTTGCGTATTAAAAATGTTGCAAATAATTTGATGGATCTTTCTTGCTTTAGTAATAAGAGTGGAAGTCTTGTGAAGTTTGGAATTTCTAGATTGGAGCTCATGTGTTCCTGAAAATGACTCCTATTCGAGGAATTCCGAGGTTCGCAAAGATAAGAGACTTTAAGCCATTGTTCATGGTGCGTCACACATGGTTGTTTTCCAATTATTGTGGTTAATGGGCTTAAGCTTCGTTAGAGAAGTCAGAATGAATTCATGAGTATGATCGAAAGGTTCTGCACAATCAAGAAGTTAGCATGGTAGAGATTCTTAACAAAAGCCAAAAGGGTTTAAAATTAACTTAGGGAATTGCAAGGATGTGTGTTCCAAGCTTCCTGAGTTGTTCAAGCTTTGTTTAAGCTTTCGAGGACGAAGGCCTTTTGAAGGGAATGTGACAAACACCTTCAAAGATGAGTTCAAAAGATAATTCTAATTTAAATTCTTGAAGCCCTAAGTTCCTTATTTTTCATTATGAATAGTCATGTTGTTCTGAGCTTACGCACTTAGAAAATTTAAGATAGAAACTAGGGTCTTGTATATATGAGACATTACAATAATAATTATGGACACAAATATTTTAAAATTTGACTACATTTATAATTATTTTGTGAAAAATATCAATTAATACAATTTTTTATTTCCTTTTCCAAACCTATATTTATAGAAGTATGTCACCATCCTCAATATTTTTTACCATCCTCAATATTTTTATTTTTACTGATAATTTAATTTGTTTAAGACTAATACAATATTGCATTTTATCGAATTTCAACTAATTTTGTTATTTTTTAAAATTTTGAAAATTATTTAAGTTTCGTTTGATAACCATTTAATTTTTAAAAATTCAGCACATATACTATATCTACTTCAACTTATTAATCCATTTACTTAAATATTTACATTTACCTATATTTTAAAATTAACCAAAGTTTGAAAATTAAAAAGAGTAACTTCCAAAAATTTATTTTGGTTTTTAAAATTTGGTTAAAATTTACGGAAATGGTAGTAAATGACTACTTTTTTAGATTTAAAATTCATGATTAAAAGTAATTTTTTGAAAATGATTAAATAAATAATTAAAATTTAAAAGACTCTTATGCTTTTAATATTATTTATATTTTTTGTTTAAAAAAAATATATTATTTATATTATTTGTAATTTATTTAATTGTATTCAAGATTAGTACTCTAGCAAACAACCTAAAATCTAAGAAAATATGTGTTTATGAATTCATGAATATATAATAATATTTAGAATTTTAAAGTCTAAAAACCAATCAATAATTAACAAGACCGGCCTTAAAATAAAAAATAAAAAAGGACGATTGAAGTACGTTTGTGAATAGATGTACATATCTCTACATACCATGACAGTACATATATATACGTATCATGACATAATTGCAGACTTATGAAATTAAATTTGAACTCGAATTAAAAAGATGAAAGTAATATACCACAAATATGCGTCATTTTTTACGTCATTGCAGAGGGGATCGTTTATCTACAACTTCACCCAAAATGCAGCCAACATTGTATGTGACAAACTGTTGTACATCAGTTATACATTCCTGTGGAGTTATAATTTTTCCTTTGTTAGCATCATCTTTGTAAATTGAGATTCTCAAAATTTTAGAACTTTCATTGATCACGAGTTTTCTATAAAAGTATTGAAATTTTGTGATAGTGTGGTTTAGTAAATACTCACAATACTTGTGGTATTGTAATTCTGTCATGGTTTGTAGAGATATGTACATGTGGTTTAGTAAAATCTCTTTCATCCGACACTTCATTGAAACGACAACAATGGTGACTTCCAACAATAGAATTGAGAGAATTCTTCTTGCCATAAAATTCTCGATAATCGATCGTGCTTTGATCCTTCACCTACAACGAACATGAAGATCGACCTGTGTTGTGGATTCAAAAAGATTTCCATGTCTCTTCAATCTATTATTGTATCTTGTTTCGTCCCACCATTTTAGAAAGCTTCATCCGTCTCCTGATTCGACTGTCGTATCTATGTTTGGTCGCACCTTAAAAGAAATTTGTGCATCTAAGGAGAGATGAAGAATATAATCTGATTTTGTTGATTATGTTATGATGAACGGTGGGGATGATTTTTAAAATTATTTGGTAAATTGAATAATATGGAATAATAGATAATATGATATTTAATTGTAATTTTTTTAATTAAAAGATAACAACCTAAATATTGTTAGATATTGTGAGATTTAGTTTACAAGTTTTTTTATTTAAAATTTTAAAAGATGTGTTGTTAAATAAAAGATAGTTTAGACAAAAAGTTATATTGGGAAACTCCCTCCTAAAAATGTGGGTGGTGAGATTTTTTTTATTAATTTAAATTTAAGCTAACTAAATAAAGAGAGATTTTGAGAGCATTTTATTTATCACTCATCCTAAATTACGTAACCCTATATAATAACCCAAGAAAGAAAAATGTTGAGATGTGTGGCGCCAGAGGTGCCAGTGTGACTTCATGGCTGGGTTGCACCGAAATGTTCTCATAACTCAACTCATCTATTTTAAGTCTAAATATTTTAGATATTTTCCTAATATTTTTCTTAAAAGTAGGTATTTACTACTCTTTCTCTATATAATAACTCAACTTATGTTTAACCTTGTTTATTAGTGATCTAGTGGTTTGGTAGTTATGCAGTTCAACACCACGGTTACGGGTTCGATCTTGGAAATCGATATTTGACTCTCATATTATCATATTATTTGAGGGTAGTAGTTCTTACTTAAACCTGTGTGTACCCGTTTATCTTTCTTCTTTTTTTCTTTGCTTAGTATTTTTATATGAATATTGACCATAAATTTTTTTAAAAATTTAATATTTATTAATGCATTCAATATAGTTTCCATTAAATAATATATATGATAATGTTTTTAAAAAAATTTAATTCGGGTGTGTTTGAAATAATAATGACAAATATTAGATTAGAAAAATAATTTATATTTATGAAGATTTTCTTATATAATCATCAACCGATAAATTAATAAATACAAATCAATAAATGTTAATATGTATGCCTTTATTTGTAGGTTTTGAATCCAATCATATTTTTATTATGTAACACCATTTATACTAATGAGATAAGTTGTTTTTCAAAATAAAATGTATAATTTGAATATAGAAATCAGATTTCTTGAAGATTCTCAATTTTTTATTTTGTAGAAACTTCGAGATTCTCAAATTAGAACTATACAAAAATATTTATTTTTAGTATATAACTATACTAATATACAAGTTATAAAAAATAAGAAAAAAAAATCAGTATTAAAAAAATGTTAATTTATTCTCATTAGATTAAATATTAATTAACAAATTAACAAAAATACTTTGTTAATTATTTGTATTTTTAAAAAAATAAATTTAAATTATATTTAAGAAGTTTTTAAAAAATGCATAAGCTGTGCTATAATTATTTGTCTCTCAAACACCATTTATCATAACATTTATTATAATAACATGCTTCCAAATATTATTTATAATAATTCATTATTGATCATAGCTCTATCAATTATAACTCAATAGTTGCCTCAAACACTTCTTCAATAGGTGCCTCAGACACTACTTTAAAGTGAAGGGAAAAAAACGCATGTCTTTAATATTTAAGCAACCCCACATAAAAAATAGTTATTCTAAGGTCTTGTCGGATAATCATTTGATTTTTGTTAAGTCTAAATGCCCAAAACAGATAGCTCCACCTCTTTCATCTCTTTTACTTTGCACTCTCCACGTGTAGAGATAGAAAGCAACGTGTTTAACAACACATTAGAGAGCTAAACAAAACCCTAAAACTTTGATCATTTCCTCTTTATTTTTTCGAGAGCTTGAACTCTCACAAATTTCTGTCGACTTCAATCTTCTTCTGCTAGGGTTTCAAAAGGTGCTGCTTCTCTGCATCTTCTTTGCTTCACGGTTGAAGATCTTCAAGTTCTTGAAGCCAAACCAACAAGAACCTAAGAGATAAGTTCTTCATTGATTCTTTCTCTTTTCATTTTGTCTTTCTTCAAAATTTCGTGTACCTTGTTTGCATGTTGATTTTGCTTCTAATTTCTCTTGGTATGAATGTATTTTAACAGGAAATTAAAACAGCATGAAAGTACAGACAGAACAAAAAAAGAGAAAGGAAAGATGATGAAGAAGAAGAAGATGAACACAAAGGATTATAGTGGTTCAACCTAGAGGTCTAATCCACTCTTCAAGAGGTAAGCTTCTTTTATTCATTTCTTCTTTACATCAATCAAATACAAAATTGATTCACACACCCAGTATGCACAGCTCTCATGACACATCTCACAAGTATCCACTCAATTCTCTCCTTTTGAATTTACAAGATTTTTCCATTCCATTTTCTAAGTTGCACTATCCCCCTTTTATAATAGAGCTTAGGATTTTAGAGAAGAATTGGTTGTTGGAGTCTTGTTGAGCTGCTGAACTAATTTGTTGAATGAACTGAATAAACTGATTAGGTGGTTAGAACCTAATAACTACTGGTTTGTTTAACATGAAAACTGTCTGGACTGAATTGCTGAATAGGTAGATCTTTTAGGTGGTTAGAATTGAATGATGCTCTTTATTTGAAACTGAATTTCTGAATGTAAAAGTAGCTGGATTGAATCTTTGTTTCATGATTAATTTGGTGTAGACATTTATTCAACATTTCTTAACAAATCTCCACCTTTGAATGAATGTCTGACTTACCTCATTTCTACTGACTTTTAGGTTAGTCAATAGGGGAGTCTACTATTCTGAGTAGACTCAAGCAGTGATCTAGTTTCTCTTTAGGAACTGCTTTAGTTAGCATGTCTGCAGCATTATCCTCTGTGCTAACTTTGAGGACAGTGACTGTTCCTTTGTCTACCTCATCTCTTACAAAGTGTAACTTGACATCAACATGCTTTGATCGAGCATGGAACTGCTGGTTCTTAGTTAGATGTATTGCACTCTGATTGTCACACATCAGCTTCACTGTGTCTTGATTATAACCTAGCTCACTTAGGATCCCTTTCAGTCATATAGCTTCTTTAAAAGCTTCTGTAGCAGTAATGAATTCTGCCTCTGTTGTAGATAGAGCAACCACTGATTGTAAGTTGGATTTCCAGCTTACAATGTTATCTCCAAGTAGAAAGGTGTATTCTGCTAGAGATCTTCTTCTGTCTAGATCTCCACCATAATCTGAGTCTACATAGCCTATGATTTGAGCATTAGAAGTATTATGAGCCTTATAGAGTAGACCCCTACTTGTAGTTCCAACTAGGTATCTCAATACCCACTTAGTTGCATTCCAAAGAACTTTTCCAGGATTCCCCATATATCTGCTCACTAAGCTGGAACAATGAGATAAGTCTGGTCTTGTACAGACCATTAAGTACACCAAACTTCCAGTTGCACTTGCAAAGGGTACCTTGTTCATCTTTTGTCTTTCTTCTTCATTTTTAGGTGAGTCTTTAGTTGATAGCTTGAAGTGTTGAGCAAGAGGTGTGCTCACAGACTTTGAGTTATCCATATTGAATCTCATAAGTACCTTTTTAGCATAGGACTCTTGGGATACAAAAAGTTCCCCTTTATTTCTGTCTCTGTGAATCTACATTCCAAGAATGACTTTGGCAGGGCCAAGATCTTTCATTTCAAATTCTGTGGAGAGTTGCTTCTTAATGTCTTTTAGATCTTTTAGGTCCTTCCCAGCTAGTAACATATCATCTACATATAGTAGTAGATATAAAGGATTTCCATTCTCAAGTCTTCTGTAGTAAACACATGCATTATAGGAGCTTCTGTTAAAGTTTATTTTTATCATATAGTCATCAAAACGTTTGTACCAGCACCTAGGAGCTTGCTTAAGGCCATAAAGTGACCTATTTAGTTTGCAAACCAGATATTTCTTTTTCTCCTTGATGAATCCTTCAGGCTGATCCATATAGATTTCTTCTTCTAGGCTTCCATGTAGGAAGGCTGTTGTCACGTCCATCTGTTCAAGTTCTAAGTTCTCACAAGCTACAATAGCTAGTAGTATTCTGATGGAGGTGTGCTTGACAACAGGTGAAAATATCTCATTGTAGTCAACACCCTCTTTTTGTCTAAAGCCTTTAGCAACCAATCTAGCTTTAAACTTTATAGGTTGTTCATTTCCAGCAGCTTTCATTTTAAAAATCCATTTGCAAGGAACGGATTTCTTATTAGAAGGCAGTTTCATCAAGTCCCATGTCTTGTTCTTGTATAGTGAGCTTATCTCATTTTTCATAGCAATAATCCAGTTTGATTTCTCCTTGCTCTTTAGAACCTCTTCATAGGTTTGAGGTTCTTCTTCATGCCATTCACTAGATACACAATTTGCATACCTGGAGTTTAATTTGTCTCTTAGGTCTTTCCCTTGTATAGGTGTATCCTGATGGAGGTGGGATTTTCGTTTCTTCACTGATGTCTTCTTCTTCCTCTGAATCTTCAACCACTAGATCTTGAGGCACTAGAATAGAAGGTCCAATGTCTCTGTGTAACTCCACCTTAGAACTAGATGTTCCTTTGATAGGTGAGTTACCTTTAGGAGCCTCTTCTGCTTCAAAGCTCATATAGAGCTTATCTTCTTTGAAAATAACATCCCTGCTAATAATGCTTTTGTTTTCTTTGAAGACCCAGAGTTTGTAACCTTTGGTTCCTTCCGGATAGCCAATGAACATGCATTTAAGAGCTCTAGGATCAAGTTTCCCCTGTTTCTTATGCACATAGGCTACACAACCAAATACTTTCAAGTTTGTTAGAGAGGGAAAAGTGTTATACCACATCTCCTGAGGTGTTTTCAAATCAATAGCAACACTAGGGCTCCTATTGATAACATAGGTAGCAGTAGCTAGAGCTTCAGCCCAAAAGACATCAGGGATCTTAGCTTCGGAAAGCATACATTTCACTCTTTCCATAAGAGTTCTATTCATTCTTTCAGCAACACCATTCTGTTGTGGTGTATAAGGAGTAGTTCTATGTTTAGATATGCCATGCTTATCACAAAATGTTTTAAAGTCATTGCTAAGAAATTCTAGACCATTATCTGTTCTAAGGTACTTTACTCTCTCATTACACTGCAATTCAACCTTAGTTTTCCAATCTCTAAATCTAGCAAAAGTTTGATCTTTAGATTTAAGTAGATATGTCCAAACTTTTCTAGAATAGTCATCTATTAGAGATTAGAAGTACCTTGAACCACTCCATGAGGGAGTTTGAGCTGGCCCCCTTAAATCAACATGGATATAGTTGAGAATTCCCTTCGAGTAGTGTTCACCTTTGGTAAATCTCATTCTCTTGGCCTTGCCCATAATGCAGGTTTCACAAAACCTTAGCCTTTTAGAACCTTTGCTTTGGATCAGCCCTTGTTTCAAGAGTTCCAGTAAACCTTTCTCACTGATATGAGAAAGTCTTCTGTGCCAGAGAACTAACTCATCATCTTTTGTAGATTATGAAACCAGGGCATACTTAGGAATGCTAACATTCTTTACAAAGTATAGTCCATTCAGCCTTTCCCCAGTTAGAATTGGTCTACTGTCTTTTAGAATCTGAATTTTTCCCTTTTCACCAACATAGGTGCATCCAGCTTCATCTAACATTCCTAAAGAGATAAGATTTATCCTTAATTTAGGGATATGCTTTACCTTTTTCAAAAGGATTTCACTACTATCTTGTAGTTTAAGCAAAACTGAGCCTATTCCAATCACTTGGCAAGTGTGATTGTCTCCCATGTGTACTGAGTCTCATTCCCATGATTTGTATTCCACAAACCATTCTTTGTTGGAGGTCATATGATAGGTACAACCTGAGTCTAGAACCCAGTCTCCCTTTTCCTTAGTCATTTCCATGGTTTTACTGTCTGTAGTAACCAGCACCTCAGTGTACTTGTAGGAGCTTTCACCTATAGAGGCATCCCCTGAACCATGTTCCTTTTGTTGTGAAAAGTCTCTGTTGTAGTTTGAGTTCTTCTTATAATAGGAGCTTTTCTTAGAGTTGAAGTTCCTCTTATTATAAGAATCTTTCCTGGTGTAATCATCCTTCTTTTCTGGACAATCTCTTTTAAAATGTCCTTCTCTATGGCAGAGAAAACATTTGAGTTTTATTTTGTCTCTTTGAGATTTGAAGTTACTCTTAGTTGGCTTGAATTTCTTAGAATAGTTTCTCCCTTTGACATAGAGTGATTCTACTCCTGTTCCACTTTTAGAATCTGTTTTTATTTCAAGTTCCATGCACTTCAAAGCATTGATAACAGTATCAATAGTCACAGTGTCTCGACTATACTTCATTACTGTCCTTACATCTTTATAAGTCTTATGTATGGAGTTGATTAGAATGGCAGCCTCACTTTCATAACTTAATTTTTCCCCTGAACTGTTGAATTCTAAAGTTAGTTTCTTGAATTCATCTAAGTTCTTTGTTAGAGACTTGGATGGATTCATTTTAAATGAAAACAATCTCTCTCTGGTATACAATTTATTTGGCAGATCCTTCTTATCAAATAGGTCATGTAGCTTCTTCCAAACCTTGTAAATTGACTCTTCATCCATCACTTGCCTAAAAATGTTGTCTGATAGGTTCAACATTATGGTTGTAGTGGCCACATTTTTCATCTCATTTTTCACAGCTTCTGTATGAACTTGTTTTGAATCTTTTGGATCTTCAATTGCATCTTGTGCCTTCTGTGCTATTAGGATTATCTTAATCTTTTTGGACCAAAGAGTGAAATCTCCATGTCTAGTGAACTTATCAATCTCATACTTTGTGGTGGTTGTCATGTTCTTAAAGCTACTCTGTTCTTCAAAGAATTCAAACAAGAACTATGGATCTTGAACTCAATTTATGAGTTACAGGCTCTTATACCAATTAGTTAAGTCTAAATGCCCAAAACAGATAGCTCCACCTCTTTCATCTCTTTTACTTTGCACTCTCCACGTGTAGAGATAGAAAGCAACGTGTTTGACAACACATCAGAGAGCTAAACAAAACCCTAAAATTTTGATCATTTCCTCTTTATTTTTCCGAGAGCTTGAACTCTCACAAATTTCTGTCGACTTCAATCTTCTTCTGCTCGGGTTTCAAAACGTGCTGCTTCTCTACATCTTCTTTACTTCACGGTTGAAGATCTTCAAGTTCTTGAAGCCAAACCAACAAGAACCTAAGAGATAAGTTCTTAATTGATTCTTTCTCTTTTCATTTTGTTTTTCTTCAGAATTTCGTGTACCTTGTTTGCATGTTGATTTTGCTTCTAATTTCTCTTGGTATGAATGTATTTTAACAGGAAATTAA
>JBBMKA010049867.1:0-19613 GCA_037833695.1 Sechiopsis laciniata
AAGACCCAGAGGGTTTTGGACATTGTGTCCCAGGTTTTCTGTGCTGGTAACTGTTTACTTGTGTGCTTGATTGCTATGATGTGTTGTTTCGTACTGTACCCCGGTTGGGGAGTTCTTACTGAGTGCCTTTGTACTCAGTCATGGGAGCCACCGGCACTCTGCTTATTGTTTATGTATTTTTCAGTTTCAGCATGTAGTTGGACTTGTAGTCCACAGGGAACACTTATGAAGTACTTGAGGATGTTGATTTTAATACTGGCCAGAGATTTTATTCCTTAAAATGAAATGTTTCGGTTTTATGCAAACTCATGTTTCGAATGTTTTCCTTTGTTTAACTATTTTTACTTCCATGCATGCTGAGTAAGGACTAGGTTTATGACCACTTTTGGGTCAGGTCCTTACACAGCCCTACAGAATAGTGTATGGGAAAGCATGCCATTTACCGATCGAGCTAGAGCATAAGGCTTTCTAGGCGCTAATGAAATTAAAACTTGATCTCGAGAAAGCAGGAGCTGTTAGAATGATGCAATTACTCGATTTGGAGGAGCATAGACATTTTTCATATGAAAATGCAAAACTATACAAGAAAATGAAAAAATGGCATGATCGAAGGCTGACTCCTCAAACTTTCGAGGGTTGACAGCAATTTTTGTTATTTAACTCTAGACTTCGTTTGTTTCCAGGAAAGCTCAGATCCAAGTGGTCTGGACCATTTCGTATTACGCAGGTAAAACTAGGCGGAGCAATCTGGATCAAGAACGAGGTAAATGGGAATGAGTTTGTAGTCAATGGGAAAAGACTTAAGCATTACTGGAATGAGGATGTTCAGCGTGGAATATCTTCATTCATATTGACTGAAGTATAAGCACGCGAGTGTGCGAGTGGAGCCAAAGAGTATCGGTAACCTTTAAATTTCGCTCCACGCATGCTAAGTTAAAATATTTCCTATTTACTTATGCGAGAAGGTTATCTGAATTTACTGTTTAGCTATTTTTAATTTTCATTATTTCTTTGTAATTTTAAATTTCAATAAGTTTAGCAAATCTCTATTTACAATCATATCAATCATTAATTGCGGATGGTTATCGAGTAGTAGAATCATAGGAATTACGATCCAACGGTGTGTAGAAAATGCATGGTGGCCAAGAATCTGATCATCGCCCTGACATAAGCGACGATTGTAATTTTTTATCGTCATACCCTTTCATTTCGATTGTTAAATACCCTAAAAAATCTGATTTTATTTACCCATCCTCTTTCAAAAAAAAAAAAAACTCTTACCTTGCAATTTACCAAAAACTACACCATGGTGTGAAGACTTGCAACCACTTATAGAAGGTCGTGGCAGATCAGAATGGAGCAGCAAAGAGAAGTAGACCCCAAATAGGATCCTAAGCAAATAGACGCTGCATCTGTGCACAGTGAAGATGGACAGTCACAAGCCGAACCACCCATGCAAAAGCAAGTGACTGCCTCAGCCGAAAGGATGGAAAAACATACTGTAGCAGTTGGGGAATCTTCGGAGGTTCCTAGGGAGGAAAAGGCTGTTACTTCAATACCGCGTCAAGTGGTAAGGATAGGTAGTCCAGAACCCTCAGGGTATTTCAAAGGATTGATGCCTTTAATGGAGGAAGAAAGAAGAATGAGAGCGAATGCAGGCACCTCTAGACCTGTTGAGCTTGCAGCAGTTCGTGTAGAAGAAAAAGTGAGGACGCAACGGGAAGGAAAAGCACCGATGTTAGACGATCAGCGAGGCATTAGAAAAAGAGGAAATCTGCGTCGGAGGACCTGTTCCAACACAAAATCAGAGAAGAAGAGGATGAAGTTAAGGCGAGCATCGCCAAGCGGCAAAGAGTTTGACTGACACCATTTGGGCGTGATTTTGATGAAGTGGATAGCAGTATCCAGTGCCTCATGGCCGAGTTTGCATTTAATCATGCAAACTTGACAGATGAGGTAGGCCCTTCTACACACCCCCAAGTGTCTACTCGTTCGAAAGAGATGAAGAAGACAATGCGAGAAAAATTTAGGCACATCCTTTGGTTGCTAGACAACAATATGTAAAAGCTTGTGGACTACATGAAGAAATGAGACAGGATAGTCTTTGACATACTGGCTCATTTAGAACCGCAACTCTGCAGACCTATCTTCCCGAATCTCCAAAACATTGTCTCTTCCACCTACTTTGATAGCTCTAATTCAGAATATGAGTAGTGAAAAAGGAAGTCCCTATCACTGCTGATCCTATATTTCGATTTCTTTTATCTGCTCACTAATTAATATAATCATTCCTTCATTTTACTCACTGCTTAAGTTTATGCTTTGACCAATGCTGAATTAAAATCTTGCTTTTTAGTTCTGCACTTTCAAAACATTACCTTTGATACGCTGATATTTAATCTGCCTCGAGCCATCATTCGTGAGTTAATAACAAATTGATACACTGATATTTAATCTGCCCCGAGCCATCATTCGTGACTTAATAACAAAATCATCTTAGGATGGATACTTGTGAACTTAGGACATAGAATTATTCTGTGGGAGGAGACCAATTAGTTTGAGGTAATTCAGAACCTTAGATTCATTTAAGTTTGGGGGAGATAAAACTCACATTCATTGAGGACAATGAAGCCTTTAAGTTTGGGGGTGAGAATTGAGAATTGCCGGCGCTATGCGGTGCTTTACAAATAGAATATGCGAATCTAATATGTTTTCCAAAAACTAAAAAAACCTTAAGGCATTCTGGGTAAAAATGAAATGGAAAGAAGAGCGAATAGCCGTGGATTATCCAAGTATTCTGCTAGCAATGCTACAAGACCAATTAGCGGCCAAGCAGAATATTTTACTTAAAGGAAATAAATAAGCCTCGGACAGAATGTTTTGAACAGATTTAGATGATAGGGGTTGAATGAATTGCAATAGAGCAGAAGTCTCTAAACTAGGAGTTGAACTTTGGACTAAGAGAATAAGGAGAAGAACTAAGATGAGATTGTTAGGATCCTAGTGAATGATGATTTGGAATGATTAAGCGATTGGTGTCTCAAGGCAATAATATTTAAAGATTAATTTTTTTTAGCAAGAGGAAGAACGTAGCATTATGATTTGCATTACCTTTAAAAGTTATTACACCAATAATAGCATCGCTCGGGATGAGCAATGATTCAAGTTTGAGGGTTAGATGACTCTAAAATAGAGTCAAATTTTAGCCTAACTTCGGATCATTTTTTGCGCTTATTAATTGAAAATTATTACGAGTAAGGCGAAATTAGGAATAAAAAGGTGTAATTCGCTAATGCTTACGCATTGGGGGAGTAAAATGCAAGATATCAATTATTAAGCGGAAAACAACCATAATTTAGCACGGATTTTGCAGGACTTATGCTGATTTCTGTTTTCGCAGGGTTAGCGCTAACGGGGCAGTGCGACGCTGAGAAGCAAGACGCGCGATTGCCAGCAATTAAAGCTTGGAAGACAAAGGCCAGAAGCACTTCAAGTAAATAAGGAAGGAATCATCTGACAGCGAGAAGTTGACTAACTAGACAAATTAAGAGACAGATTACTGAAATCACGGGATTCCTACCTTAGACAAATCAAAACACATTTGGCAAGGATTAAACGAGAAATTATCGCGAAGATTGATTCATGCCATTCTGGGAAAATCGGAGATATGACGGCCTAGTCCCATAAATAGATTGTTTGTGTAATAGAGAGGAGTGAAGGTCTTTTCTCTGGTTCTATCTTTTGAAAGGAGTTCAGAGACTCGACCGAGAAGATGATATTTTGTTTATTTGATTTCATTTTATTGTTAGACTCATTTTACTTCAGTAATACAATTCTAATTTGTTTTCCATGTTGTGTTTTGTGTTTTCTGTCTGTATCATGAACTAACTTCATTAGGGCAAAGCTAGAAGAAAGTGAATTTTAGTACCATGTTTTAGGAAGAAACTGGAAGGGTTTATCTAGAGCATGTAGATTAGATACATCAATATAATACTGAGTGTCGACCGGCCATCCACACAAACTAATAGGTTGTAAATTGGAAGAGGAAATAACCTAAGTCTACTTTGCATGTTTGATAGGTAGTGTTACATCTATGATGCTTTGAATCGGACACATACTTAGCATCGGCTCGTAATTACATCTAGTCGCAGTGAAAGTCGGACTGGATGCTAAACCAAGGCAGAAGCGGAAGTTAGTAAGGCGTAGTATGATAGAGTCCCTTACCGCAAGTTTCTTGTTTATTACATTGCTGCTGAATTTCATGAGTATCTTAGTCTAGCCTTCTCTTATCAATATTAATTATCTTGCTATTTTCTTACCTTTATGATTCAATTACAAACCATCTCAAAATCATATTCATGCAATTTACAATTTAATTCTGAACATCACCTCGGATAGTTTCCAGTCCCTATGGAGATCGATAATTTACTTATTACTTGTTGCAGACGGCGTATACTTGCGTGAAGTGCGAACTAACCACACTTAAAGCATTTAGCTATTCGCTACCGCAGAACACATCAATATGCTATGAGCCTGTGTATTGGACTTTTCGGGTAGTATGGATCAGTATTTGTATTTTATGAAGTTTGCTTACAACAACAGTTATCAGTCGACTATTCAGATGGCTCTGTTTAAGGCTTTGTATGGCAAGCGTTGTAGATCTCTAGTGTTCTGAGAAGAAGTTTGTGATAAATAAGTTTTGGGTCCCGAGTTGTTACAGTTGATAAATGAGGCAGTTCAGAAGATCAGATCTCACATGTTGACAGCATAGAGTGGGCAGAAAAGCTACGTCGATATTTAGAGTAAAGATTTAGAGTTCGAGGTTGGTCAGCATGTTTTTCTGAAGGTAGCACCGATGCATGGTGTTTTGAGGTTTGAAATGCGTGGGAAGTTGAGCCCCAAGTTTGTGGGTCTCTTTAAGATCCTAGACCGAGTTAGAGTAGTGGCTTACCATTTGACACTACCTTCATTTCTTTCTGTAGTTCACAGTGTGTTTCACGTGTCGATGTTGCGCCAGTATGTGGCAGACCCTTCTCATGTTTTTTATTTTGAGCCATTAGAATTGAACAAGGACTTGAGCTTTGAGGAGAAGCCTGTGCAGATTGTAGCCCAAGAGCGCAAGACGCTGCGTAACCGGAAGATTAGTTTGGTTGAAATTCAGTGAAGAAGTTGGAAAGTCGAGGAAGCAACTTGGAAGCTTAAGGATGAGATGAGGTCTCATTACCTAGAGTTGTTTGAGTTTTAGGGATTCTTAGGGATGAAAGTCTTAAAAGGAGGGAATATTGTAATGGCTTGGGTTTTCGTTATGACTCTCCAAGTATGGTTTTCTATCTGTTCAGTTAGTTAGTTGGGCAGTTATTGTAGTTTTAGCCTTAAATGGTAATTTGGTAAATTCACCCTTAGGGCCAGTTTAGTGAGTTAATGAGTTGTTGGGTCATTGTTGTGTTTTTAGGGCTTGAAGAGTTACATTTGCAATTTTAGAATAAAATGCCAAGTGGCCAAATAGGGATTTAATTCATCGATCGATTTGATTGTGCCATCTCATTCTTCTATTCGTTCAGAGAAAAGCCAGAGAGCTCTAGCACCCTCCCCTTCCCCATTGATCTCTTCTCCTTTCTCCATTGTCGTTGCTGATTCCCCGTAGCTGCCCCATTGTCGATCATCGCTCAACCACCGCCTGCCTCCGCACGCACTAGCTTGGCAAGCCTCTGCACGAGCAGTCGCTCACGCATCGCTACCTCTGTGCCGTATGCCACATACGAGTAGCCCCGCCCGTCGCCTGCAGCGCCGCATGCCCTCGCTAAGTGCAGACGCACGCCTGCAGCAACCTTGCAGTGCCTCAGTCTGTAGCCACAACACACCCCTATGTTGTCCCCATGAGCATCCACAACTCTAACTCTCAGCTTGCCAGTCGCTCTGAGCACTTTGGCTTGCCATCCGTGTGTCTGGACAGCCCCTTGCTTGGTTTTCTAGCCTTTGAGTTTTGGGTAAATCCTTGTTTTCCTTGAGTTCGCGGTTGGATAAATAAATGAATATTTTTTTCGATATCGTTGTTTCCTTTAGGTTTTTATCTGCAGCTCAAAGAGCTTGTTCTGTATTAGTTTCAGGTAAGGATTTTTTACATGGGTTGTGTGGACCCTGCACATATCTGTCATTAATTTTATCTGATGCTTTATATGTTTTACTGCTCTTAAGCATTTGTAGGTAGTTAGCCCTATTGAGATGATGACCTGACTTTGTGTGCTAGTATGTATTAGTTCCATGTTGTTTGTGTTAGTATCCTGCTAGGGATGACTGTTATCTAATTGTTATGTATTGGTAATCTACTAGGGAACTGAGCATGTAGTATTCTTAGATTATATTCTGTTAGGTTGTCGTCATCTAGAGGCTCTCATGGGATGTGAAGTAGCATGCCACCCTCTCGGCCCTGGGCATGTGATGTAACATGACACCCTCAGTATAGCCTAGTTTCAGGCTTGCTAGAGCGGGATTTTGATCATGGTGCAAGCCTTCCATGGGAGATTCCTTAGCTTCATGTGATTGGTGTGAACAGGCTGCCACAGTTGGGTGCCGAGGGCCTCCCACCAGCTATGGATCAGTGGACACCATTCCGAGCCTTGCTAGGCATGTGGACCTGAACCGAGATTGGACTGTGTAGGCCTACATCCAATCGGTTTACACTAGCATGTGGTGTGTGCGTACACGCTCTAGATGTCGAAAGGAAGGCTCGCTCAGGCTAGTGACGTCAGTATACAATTTCCCAGTTTTATCTAGAGCCAAACACTTGGTGTACCCCTTTAAGTGTTCAGATCAGTGTGGTGAGCTGATTGATAGGGCGAGTGGCGTGAGCCCTTGCAAAGGATTTATTTTGATAACTCAAGTAATTGGACTGGATTGTATTGCTAGGATGCTAGATGATGTGATTATTTGTGTAGTGTACCTCGGTTGGGGATTCTTACTCAGTACCTTCGTACTCGCCCTTATTTTTATGGTTTTCCACCAAGGAACTTGGGACAACACTGAAATGGCTAGAGGAGGCGTGATGGATCATGGGAGTTCGCTGGCTTGTTATTTATTCTTTATTCATTTTGGTTCAGCATGCTAGTAGGGATTGATGCTTTAAGCTATTTAATGTTTTATGGAATGTTTTAATAATCTCTGGCCAGAGGCTCGAACTTGTATTATGTTGGATTTCGTTTGAAACATTTATTCATTTGAAATAAAGTGATTTTGGTTTTTCAGTTGTTTCTGTTATAACTGAATTGTAAACCATGCATGGTGGTAAAAATTGGGTCTATGTTTGTTTTAAAAGTCGGGTTCCTACATGTATGATGCGATAATTGAGGTACATCTTGTATGTCTTTTGGCAGATGTAGAGAATATTAGCTTTGAAGAAGCAGTGCAAGATAAGAAATGGCAAGCCGCAATGGATGAGGAGATCAATGCGATAGAATACAATAACACATGGAAGCTAAAAGAATTGTCAAATGCAAGTCAGCCGATTAGTGTGAGTGGGTGCATAAGAAGAAGATGAATGCTCAAGGAAAGATAGAGCACTATAAGGTGAGACTTGTTGCGAAGGGATACAAGCAGAAAGCGAGAATTGACTATGACGAAGTCTTTGCTCCCATTGCGAGAATGGAGACAGTTCAATTGCTCATTTCTCATCCGGCTCAATTTAGATGGCCAACTTTTCAGATGGATGTCAAGACGGCATTCTTGAACGGTGTGCTTGAAGAGGAAGTGTATATTGAGCAACCACCCGGATATATGAAATTTAGAGAAGAGAAGAAAGTGCTAAAATTTAAAAGAGCATTTTACGAGTTGAAGCAAGTACGGCGAGCGTGGAATACTCGCATCGATACTCATTTCAAGAAGAACGGGTACAAGTAATTTCTCTACGAGCATGCGCTTTATACAAAGCAGAATGGAGGTAATGTGATATTTGTTACTCTTTATGTTGATGTTCTAATTTTCATGGGTAATAGTGATGCGGTGATAGAAGAGTTTAAGAGCACAATCACGCGAGAGTTTGAGATGACAGATGACCATGCGATTCTGGTGCTAATATAATGTCTAGTAACCAATTCAAAGTCAACTTATGCTAAGTGTAACTCAGAATCACTTACGCGCAAGTATATGCAGTCGAATATTGCAGCAAGTAATAAGTATATGAATTTATCGATCCCACAGGAAATTTGAAGCGCATTGATATAGATTAAGGGCAAAAAATTGTAAAGAATAAGAATAGATTGAAAAGGTTTGGTGTTTTGATGGACTAACGAATATCTGAAAATGCTAATGCTGATGAGGCTGCTAATGCTACTTAGTTAACTAAATTTACAAAAGATCATAGATGTGTTGCATGGTGATGAAGAAATCGCACTTCCCATCCAAATGAATACTTCCGCATTGAAGGGTGCAGAACTCAGCTTCCGCTACAGTTCCACATGATTAGGCTCAGAGCTTCGCACGTGCTAGCGAGATTAAACTTTAACCCCATTTAATGGTGCAAAAGACTTTGCACCATACTAAACGTAACCTGTTGGTTCTTCCGCCAGTTCCTCTTCCGAGTAAGCGGAGGTGAGCATACGTGGGTAGCGAGCCGACGCATGCTTAATTCAATTACAACATTATAAAATCAATCACCCACAATTATGCTTTATCTGAAATCCAAATTAACTGGGCTTCCTAATTCTATATGAATTAACTAATGAAAAGAGGTTCGCAATAAGAATTAATTCAAAGTAAGTTAAGTTGTCATGAGAAAATCAGTACATATTGGACCAAATTTCAGGTCCCCTTCCGGAGTACTTAACTGTAACCTGGTGGTATAATGCTCGTAGGTTTACTTTTAAGCACAAGCCTTTAGTATGCAGCTAGTAAGATGGTTATTCCTAACACCCCTCTAAAAATACTTAAGACTAAGCATTACCTAGTGATCATGGTGAGGTTAAGCCCTTAACATTCCCTTTTCCAAGGGAAATGCTAAGCAATCACAAGTGGATGGTCAGTCTACTCGTGAATAGTTTATACAACTGTCGTTCTTACTCTTTTTCCCCCTTTACTTGATCTTTAAATTAACTAGCCATACTACTTAACTTTCCTACTTTCTTAAGTCTTAACCAACGCATTAAGAGTTTACAGGAGATCAATTTTGAAACAAAGGAACTTGTGGATTAATATTCAAGATCGCGCTACAACTACTTCTAAAAAAAATAATAAAACAAAGTAAGATATGCAATGGAACTACTAGCTATCTATGGAGTAATAGAGTCAACGTCATTGTTGCTAATGGCGTCATCATCTACGACACCGCATTGGTACTCAATCCTTCAAGGTCTACAGATGGGTAGAAACCACCGAGATCTCCAAGAAGACCCCGGTGTCTCGAGCACCCATCAATAGCAGCTACCCTTTCGAGTTGGCACACCTTCTTCTTCGATCAATATTCTATTTATAATATTCGGGGTTTTTTGTTGATCACGTCCAATCCTTGCGCCGTCCTTCTAGAATATTCGATTAGCCAATTATTTCTGTCTTGGTCCCATTGATTCTGTAGTTTGATTGTCAGTTAACTTTTTCCTTTTCTGTCCTGTTGAATAATCTGCTCCATCTTTGCAAAGCTTTCCTGCGAACATAAGACATGTCAGCAGATTTGTGCTTAATAGCCTAGTTTTCGCGCTTATACGCGTGTTTAGCATCTAAAAGATGCATAATGCACAGTTTTACTGATGCGTTTACTTTTAGGTGGCATATACGAATAATTGCAGATGTTTGAGTTGAATTCCCTATTTTCTTCGCTTGCTTACTTATTTTCTGAGTAAATTGCAAGGTTTCGGAGGCTTAAATAGTGCTATTAATTAGTGCTATCACACCCCCACACTTGAATATTGCTCGTCCTGAGCAATACTTCTATCAATAGGAGATTCAGAAAGGATGATAACTATAATAACTTACTATCGAGTTGCTTCTTATTCATAAGTCGTGGTTCTCTGCTTAAAACAAAACATAAGGTAGTCAATTGGTACCCAGGGTCCCGATGTAAACTAGTCTACTTCTTTCATTAGTTCTAGCGTCTTCCATGTTCGGCGGATAGAATGAACATCCTTATAGTTAATGCCAAAGACTCAAAACTTGTCTATCAAATCCTTGATCTCCCTAAGTTTGCCCAAAACTCCCAATCAAGGTAGCTAGTCAGGTCCCATTAATCCTTCGTGGAGTATGTTACTGCATTCCTGCTTAAATCGTACTCATATCGCAATTTGCAGTTCTCAATATAACATTTGAGCACAGGATGGTTTAGCTTGCGATAAGGTGGATAGCGGAGTATTAGAGACTTATGGCTTATACGCACTTGCATTGTGTATCCTTGCTCAAAAAGTTTTTATCTTTATTTTATAAGATTTCTTTTTTTTTTATTTTATATTTTTTGAAACAACTCTTTCTTTTCACACTCCTCGGGCTACCCTCACCCCCAAACTTAAAATCTTCATTGTCTTCAATGAAGGTGAGGCTTAGTTCCTCCAAACTTAGTTGAGTCTCAAATTTAATTTCCTTGCTTTGAGCTTTCAATTTTATCCCTTAGAGTGTTCATTCTCTCTTCCTACTTATAGCGTCTACTATTACTAATGCTGCGCTATCCTAGTAAAGTCGCTCTCCTGATACCGCAATTATACCTAAGTTTAATTAGTTGGAGAACCGTTAACCTATGGAATACGAAGCATTTATATAGTTCGGATATTATGTTTATCCAACAATTCAATGAATGTTTACATCTAAGTTTATCTATGTCAATTTGACACAAATGTAAACATAATTAAATGCATGTTACCGAGTTTAGACAGGTACTTCCTTTAGTTTCCTGAATCGACGTTTTCTACTTTGGTTCTGCAGACTCTGCTAGTGGCATCCACTCCTGCAATATTTCGGTTGAAAAGGGTGGAAGTCTGAACTGTGGGTTCCATCTCTAGAGCTCTCTTCTGATGCTTCGATCCCTTATTTGCATATATGCCCAGGATGTGCGTGCCTGACGTATGAAGTGCAACACCTAGCTCTATAACTCTTCATTCCTGCGCTGAGTGTCATCTACTAAAGCGAAGGCCCACGTGCTACTCCTATCTGCTCTCTTGGAGGTTGCTGCAGTGTTGTACCAACCTCATTAACAGGTGGTGGCATTGGCTGTCTTTCCTCTAGTGATGGTGGTGGAGTATTTTTGCCTTCTGGATCGCATGATGGTGGCTGTTCCAATATAACTAGAGGTTGTCGCTGTGGTGCTGGCACAGGTTCTTGGTGACCCTTTCGACATGCGAGGAAAAATATGTTGCACCTTCTTAGTGCGTATGTCATGCGATATGGCTGAGAAATTTGTTAAGCAAAATGGAGCTAAAGACACTTGGTGCAACAGTGATTCTGGTTGACAACAGATCATCAATTGAGATAGTAAAAAATCAAGTGAATCAAGAAAGAAGCAAACACATTGATGTTCATTTTCATTTTATCCGAGATCATGTGAAGGAAGGAAGCGTGGAATTGCTGCATGTGGCGAGTCAAGATCAAGTTGCAGATATCTTCACAAAGCCAATGTCGAAAGTTTTGTTCGACAAATTCAAGAAGATGATTGGTATGACGAATGGCAGAAGCAATTAAGTTTATGGAGGAGTTTTGTTGAATAAACTTAAATGTAATTTTAATGTATTTAGAATATAATTATTTGGGGCTATGATTAAGGAATTGATGGGAGCTAATTAAGAAATTAGTGGATCTTTGATTTAGCAATTAGTGGAAAACGTTTATTGTAAGAACTTGGAGACCAAGTTTGTAATTGGATATAAATAGAGAGCTCATTCCATAAAGCAAAGTAGAGCAAGAAAACAAAGAGAAAGTTGTAGAGAGAGTTTTAGAGAAATAAAGAATAGTGTTTATAGAGAATTTGTGAGTGCTTTGTCTCCCCAATCACGAAAGCGAAAAGCTTGAGCGATTATTTTTGTATTTTGTATTCGCTCGTTGTAATTTATAGAACACTTCTCCCTCATGAGTAAATAGTTAGTTAGCCGTTAAGCTTCATCTAGTTAAGTTTAGGGAATCAAGCCTCATCCTGTGGACGTGGTTACAACGAATTGATCTCTAATTAGCCACGCACATATAGCAGTGTGTTGGGTCCATTTTATTTATTATTTTAACAACATGTGGAGGGTAGAGACCTCAAATCTGTAACCTCTTTATTACTAAGTCTGTACATTATGCAACTAGAGCTCAGGTTCTTTTGGCAGATCTTTTTTATATTCGTTAATTAAGATTATTGTAGTTGATTTGTATAATATATAGTAGAAAAGAGAAGAAATGTGAAAGTGTGCAAAGAGTAGAGAAAGTAAAAGTGAAAATAAGGGAAATAGAGATGATAAACATTTATAAATTGGAATTCACAAATAACATACATATATATTATCATTGGAATTCCGTAGAGTACATAACAGAAGAGATATAAAAGACAGTACTATTTTTCATATAAAATAAAAGATATGATGAGTACACGGTAGTGACAAAACAGCAGATCCCGTCATGGGAAATCAGCAAAGCACCTGCCCATTCAATTTTATTCTAGTATTGTATATATTAATTAAGCTATCTAATAGGATGATACTTGATGTTGAATTAGCCTTCCTTAGTTAACTCTGCAAAAAGAAGTTGAAATTAGTTTTGAAGGTATTCAAATTAGATATATATTATGAAATTAGGTAGGGTAGTGAGAATACACATACTTGGAGCAGTCAGTGTTGGGACTGATCTGGTAAGGAAAGCTGACGCCACATTTACGAGGAAGGGTAGAGGCGGCGAAATAGTTGATGCCGGAGATGGAACTGGCAGCAGACTTCAGGCAGGTGCAAGCGGCGCATGCTGAGTAATCTCTGACCAGAGGCTCGAACTTGTTTTAATTATTTCTGTTAAACGTTTATTCATTTAAAATAAAGAGGATTGGTTTTCAGTTTCCTGTTATAATTGTTTGCAGCCATGCATGCTGAGTAAGAACCGGGTCTAAGGCTGTAACGGCCCAAGTTTTCATTTCGGTTCCCCATGTATGTTTCTTAGTTAATTTGGTTGTTTCGTTGGGCCGTTAGGGCAGTTTTAGCCTTCAGGGGCATTTTGGTCATTTTATCCCTTAGGGGTCGGTTTGGAAATTTGTTGAGCTTCAGGGTTGTTCTTGCATTTTGCTGAGATCAGGGCTATTTTTGTGTTTTGCAGGGCTTCAGGGTTAGTGGTGCATTTGAAAGAAAGGGGGCTGGTTTTGAGACAGAGGGTTTGGTTTGAAAGGTTTTTAAAAGAAAAAAAAGGGAAAAAAGAAAAAGGCTTTTTGTTTTTAGTTCAATCAAAGGAGCCAGAGGAAAATGATTCTCTTCCTCCCTCTCGAACGTCTTCTTCTCCTTCTTTTCCATTGTCACCGCGAGCCCTAGCCGCCAATCCTTCATCGCCAAACCACCTCGTCGAGACCTTGTTGCCATAGCAGTCGTTCACCTCGCACGAGCTGCCCGTCGCACGCAGCCCTACCGCGATCGCACAGCCGTGATCACCAGCCCTACGCCTGCTCGTTCTCGCCGTACTGATTGCCTACGCGATAGCCTGCTCGCCGTTCGTTCGCACATGCCACACTGTGCTGTCCCGCAGATCCATCTGCATGCCCAGCCTTTCGCGAATCTGTTCCTGTCGAGCAGCCGCGCAGCAGCCTCGCCGTGCAGCACGACCCTTGCACTTTGCCTAGTCCACTCATCGCCTCGCCATCGCTGAGGCCTTACGCACGTGCAGTCGCAGCCTTGCGCAGACCGTCTCAGCGTGTAGCACGCCCGCAGCCCTCGCCAGCCTGCTCGCCTTCGCCGCTCAGCCCGCAGGCTCGCCTGTTCTTGCCGAGGCTCTGTCCTGTTCGATTTTAGGTAACCCTTGTTCCCGAGCCTTGTACATTTGGTTGCCTAGTTTGTTTAAGTTGTTTAGTTATTAATTATTTGTTGCCATTAATATGTCTAGGTTGAATATTCATGTTGGTTTCTACAGCTTAAGGAGCATAGCTATTATTTGTCTGTTCCCATTTATTTAGGTAAGGATTCCTTGTCGTGGTTGTGTGGACCCTGCGTTGGTCATTGATGGTGTTCTGGTTATGCGTTACTGTTTTCACGAGCATGTGTAGTGGATAGGTTCTTGTCTGTTTGTTACCGCTTTATGATTGTTGTTAGTGGATAGGTTATTGTTTATTGGTTTTCTGTTGTATAAGCATGTGCTAGTGGATAGGACTGCTGTGACTTATCTCATAAGACTTGGCATGTAGATTGTTGTACCCTATATTACACTATTTTTATTTGCAGTGGCTGTTATGAGTTATGTGACCGTTGGTATTCTGATTGACTTATTGTGCAATGCTATTGTTAAACCCTGTTAGGTTGTCATCATGTAGAGGCTAAGAGTGGACCAACGTACGAGTCCCCACCGGTCGGGTTTGTGAAGACAGATTCCTCACCCCCAGCAGCCGGGCGTGGAGTAGCTACCACTCCGACAGAAGCCTAGTTTGTGGCCTGCTAGAGCGGGGTCCTTTCCTTGGTGAAAGCCTACCTTAGGACGACCTTAGCTTCAAAGGGTGGTGTGTACAGGCTGCCACAGTAGGGTGCTGAGGGTCTCCCACCTGCTGTGGATCAGTGAACACCTTTTCGAGTCTTAGGCATGCATACCTGGACCGACATAGTTTGTGTAGGCCTACATTTATCCAGTTTGCAGCAGCATGTGGTGTGAGCGTATGTACATTAGAGGCTGGGAGGAGAGCTCCCTCGGGCTAGTGTATCAGTACACCTTTCCGTTCCGTCTAGAGCCCGACACTTGGGTACTCTCCCAAGTGTCCAGGATCAGCATAGAGAGTTGATCACCTTAGTCGAGAGTTAGAGACTCTCGAGATTCTGGAGTTATGTTGATAGCTCATTCTGTGATCCGAGTTGGATCCCTTAGCCGACAGTTAGAGACTCTCGAGGTTTGAGAATATTGTTGCTGGACATGTTTTGAGATTGCCTTCTTGTTTATTTGGCTTGTTTGTATGCTAGGATGCTAGATGATGTGACTTGCGTACTGTACCCCGGCTGGGGATTCTTACTAAGTGCCTTTGTACTCACCCTTATTTCTGTGGTTTTCTACCAGGTAGCTTGGGACAGCATCGGGACGGCTAGAGGAGGAGCTGGATGATCATGGGAGTCCGCTGCATTGTCTTCTTTCATTTATTTTATGGTTTCAGCATGTTGGCTTATTTTAAGGATTTGTTTTAGAACTATTTTTAATAAACTCTGGCCAGAGGTTTCAATTTGTATTGGTTTTATTTATGTTTTTGGGATTGTCACTTTCTTTATAAATGTTTGAGTTCCTTTAACTATTTTAATATCGAATTGAACGGTTTAAAATTCATGCATGCTGAGTAAGAACTACTTTAGGACTGTTTTAGAGTCGGGTTCTTACAAGGGTTGTTTTAGAAGTAGAGTTCTTACACCATTTCCAGCATTTCCTCTTTTTCAGTTGTTGTCATTGTCGCAGGATGCTTTTCACGATCATTAAGAGCCTTAGACACTTTTTGTTGGGAGAGCACATATTTTCTTCTTCCAAAGAGAAAAATCACATCTCCCATTAAAACGCTCCACCTGAAATTTTGATGACATTTTGATATAGCAAACCCAAAAATTCTCAGCAAAAATTAATAAGAAACTTAGAGAAAATCCAAAAAAAATCTTAGCCGAAATTAACAAAATTTAACAACAAACCTAAAAAAATTTCTTTACAAAAATTTAAAAAAAAACTCAAAAAATTTCTAAGCCAAAAAATAACTTGGCTCTGATACCAATTGTTGAAAAATAAACCTGCTGTTGAAACCTTTTGGCCAAACAATATCTGTCAAATAATGCAGAACAATCCAAAAAAAGTTTATCTAATAGAATCAGTAGCCTAAGAACAATCAATTATAGAAATTAAATAGAGAAAAGAATAACACCGAATTTTAAAGTAGTTCGATCAAATGCGATCTACTCCACTAGTCCCTTTCATTAATCAGTGATATACAAGCTTTAATGGTTTCTCACATCAATTGGTCTTAAAACCAATTCACCAGCAATTTCCTTCCTCTTGGCCAATGCACACAACCTTTCACTCCCTGTAAAGGTCTTCTTAGCTAATGTACACAGCCTTTCAATCTCTGTAAAGGTTTAGGAAGACAACTCTATCTCACACAGTAAATCAGCCTCTCACTCTGTGGAGAAACTCTGTGTAAAATAGCTTCTCATTCTTTAGAGAAAACTCTCTGTAAAACAGCTTCTCACTCTTTGGAGAAACTCTCTTTGTGTTGGGATGAAAGTTATAAAAGACGACAGCCTGACAATAGGTTTTATAAACTTATTTTACATTTTTCACACAAATACACTAAGGTGTGCCCACACTTACACGTGAGAAAAATAGGAAATACAGAGGTCTATAGTCTTTGTCGAAAATACCCTTGCAGGATTAATTAAAACAAATATAATAATCTGTCAAAATATAACAAGCTCATGCAATCAAATCCAAGCGCCAGATTTGGGGATACACATTAGACAAAATTGTCGACGACAAATGAAAGCTCCTTTACTAGCCGATTGAGAGGCAATTTCAAGGAATCGATGAAGTGTGTTGAGGATTTCACTGTTAGAAAAGTAAGGAGATCTCTTAGCATTTACAAAATAGGTGAATTACTTCTTTCTTGATCAAACCAATTGATTTTGAGAAAGCACATCACCATTTTTTTTTTTTTTTATTGAAACTTTAGAACATTTTTTGGATACATAAATGGAGGTAGAAGATAAGGGAAGAAGGAAGAGATAACTTTTCTTAAACTTTTTCAAATGACAATTATTTTATATCATTCAAACTTTATGTGGAAAAATTGATAAAATAAAAAAAGTGGTGTATAATTGTTAGATATTTCACAGTTCGAATGGTAGTTTGTGCAAGATTAAATATGGCATGAAGCTTCATCCAGTTAAGTTTAGGGAATGAAAGCCTCTTCCTGTAGATGTGGTTACAATAAATTGATAGCCACGCCCATATAGCAGTGAGTGTTGGGTCCATTTTATTTATTAATTTAACAATATTTGGAGGAGGGTACGGGTCTCGAACTTGTAACCTCTTTGTTCTTAGGTTGTACAAGATGCCACTAAAGCTCAAGTCCTTTTTGAGGATCAATTTTATATTTATTAAAGATTATTGTAGTTTTTTTCTTTTTTTTAGATGAAGATTATTGTAGTTGATTTGTATAATATTTAGTAAACAAGAAAGAGATCATGTATGTGGGAGCGTTGTAGAGAGTAGAGAAAATAAAAGTAAAAATAAGGAAATATAGATGATAAATAACTATAAATTGGAATTCGCAAATGACATAGAGATCATCATCGGAATTCCGTAGAGTACATGGCAGAAGAGAAATAAAAGACAGCGCGCAGTTGATGAAAAATAAAAGATATGATGAGTACATAGTGGCAAAACAGCGGATCCCGGCATGGGAAATCAGCAAAGCACCGGCCCATGCAATTTTATTCTGGTATTGCATATATTAATTAAGCTACCTAATAGGATGATACTTGATGATGAAATAGCGTTCCTTAGTTAACTCTGCAAAAAGAAGAAGTTGAAATTAGTTTTGAAGATATTGAAATTAGGTAGGGTAGTGAGAATACACATACTTGGAGCAGTCAGTGCTGGGACTGATCTGGTAAGGAACGCTGACGCCACATTTACGAGGAAGGGTAGAGGCAGCGGATAAGTTGATGCCGGAGATGGAACTGGCAGCAGACTTCAAGCAGCCGCAAGCGATGCGGCGATCCTCAGGGGTGGAGGCTTGGCTTTTAAGACTCCTAATGCCATTGCAGCAATCCGAAGGGGGGCTGCCTGTTCCTGTTTTCAAATAAGAGATACACGGCCCCACTGAGCTCGCCACTTTGCCGCATGTCAAAGTCGCTTCGCTCACAACCATGCACATCATCATCATTCCGAGGATCATCATCATCTTCATGTTCATCTCCATATCTCTTAAATCTTTTCCTTCTCTTCTCTCCTTGATATTATATTTGATTGCCTTGTAAATTTTGTTGTTGCTGTGGTTGAAACGTTGTTGGGTCTCCTTGTTTATATAGCCACTCCACTGCACTGCCCTTGCCTAGCATTTATGAGGCAAGCCGTAAGGGAGGTTGGTGGTAGTTGAGCCCTCACTCGTGGACCCTTTTTTTTCCAATTCCCTAATTACCCTTTGCTTCTTCAAATTCACATTCATCTTTCACTCTCAACTCTCTCACTCTAACTCTATTTGCTTCTTACCACTTTACAAGAACATATATCATTTATTGATCCAAATATATATATATATATATATATATATATATGAAATTATGTGTTATATTTAATAGCTTTTTTTCTTTTCTTCACAAGGATAATAGTTGGACAGTGTGTCTATGATTACCATGTCATAGATTTGAATTTCTCACCTCAATTTGTTGTACAAATACAAAAATCAAATTTGTGTTCAATAAGTATTAGATTAGAAGTAGCCATGCCTCTTATTAAGTGTGTGAAGTCTCACATAAGAATCATTAACATGATTTTCAATATTGTAACTCTCTTTGGAATAGTATATCGGATAAAAATTAGATTCCATCATAAAATCAATTAGACAATTAGAGAAGTAACAAATACATGTGTGTAGTCTCACTCATCTATCTAATGTAAGATCTTTAACAATATACCATTGAATTTTAAAACATGTTATATATGTGATATTATTATACACAATTCAAAGACTAGTAGACATAAAATTGAGAGTATAAAAGCCATCAAATATTTTTTAAAACTCATATAACTAAATTAAGAAAAGAAAATTTGTTGTAGATAACAAATTCTAGCTTTCCTACTTTAATTAAAAATATCACATCAATAACAAAATATGAAGCATTTAATTTATTGAAATTTATCAATTTCAAGTTTCATTGATTAAGCCTATCAATTTTGTGATTTGTTTAACCCAATTAAATATATAATTCAATTCAGGCCAAATTTTGTTATTCTTTAACAAAAAAATTTAAATAAAAAATAATTAAAATGTGACTTATATAAGTCATGGTTAGTGATAACTAAATATTTCTCCACCTAATATATTTGTTTCCAAATTTCTACTGTTTTTTTTGTATTTAGAAGTAAAACAATGAGTAGTAGCGGTAGGAAATAAAATTATTGATGATGGGATTTGCCACTTGTACGCGGACATCAGACGTCCAATAAATGCATTTCAACATAGTTTAAGGCATGGCCTACCACTCTGACCGAACCACGTGTCACTTGTTTTTGAACGGCAATTAATTGATTTTTCCTTTTCTAAGTAGGAAAAAATATTTTTTCCAAAAAAAAGGAAAAAAAGAGTTCAATCACCAAATTTAATACATGATAGTTTTTTTTTTTTTTTAGATTATAATAATCGTTGGTGAGAAAACACGTGAACTTAAGGGTCCGTTTGATAACGTTTCCGTTTCCTGTTTCTCGTTTCTGTTTTTCTTTTTTTAGAAACAGACTTGTTTGGTAACTGT
>JBBMKA010049888.1:0-19610 GCA_037833695.1 Sechiopsis laciniata
AAGACTTAATACTAACCTACTAAACATGCAAACTAGACTTAGGTTATTTCCTCTTCCGATTTACAACCTATTAGTGCATGTGGATGGTCAGTCGACACTTACTGTTGATGATTTGCTCTTAGTTAACATGCCCTACTTACGCCCTTCCTATTTCTTCTTAACACATGCTAAAACTAACCACTTTCTATAGAGATAACGACATACAAAAAAGAAAATAGTTCATCATACAAACAAGAAATACAGATAACTACATGGAAAATATGCGGAAATAGTATTACTGAATTGGAAAATGAGTTTTGACAAGAAACAGAGAAAACAATATAAACTTTTGTTTAGAAAATTCCCCTCTCTCCTTTCTATTACAAAAGTCTCCTTTTATAATTATCCTTCAAATCTTGCAAAATAAGAACAGATCAATCGACGCGATCTCATTCCTTGCATGAATTCGCTAATTATGTTTGTGTGGTTAAGGGAAGAATCTCGTGATTTCTGCAATTTGTCTCTCTAGTGCCTGGTTAGTCAACATCTTGCTGTCATTTGATTCTCTCCTTATTTCGTTTACTGCGCCTTGGCGTTTCTCTAAATGTTTCTACGCGTGCAATCACACGTCTTACTTCTCAACTCTACATCGTAAATTCCTGCAAAAAATAGTTTATCTGCATAAGCCTTGCTAAATACGAGCTAAGTGTGCGGATATTTTTCACGCTTAAATTCATTTCTTCTAATATACACCTTTTTTTCATTATACTTATCGTTTTCGCATTGGATTTTAAATAATAACTACAAACAATCATCCTAGAATAGCAAGAATTTTGACTCTATTTGAGAGTCATCAAACCCCCAAACTTGAATCATTGCTCGTCTCGAGCGATGCTTATGTAGGTGTAATAGTTGCTAAACAGTAAATGCTTATCATAATGCTGCGTTTTTCCTCTTGCTAAAAAAAATTATTCTTTTACATGCTTATCATCTCAGTTCTTCTCCTAATTTCCCTTAGTTTAATGCACACTCCTCAGCTTAGAAACTTCAAACTCTAACATAACTCGATCAACCCTTTTCTGATTAATTTAAATTTGTTCAAAATATTCTGTTTGAGGCTTATTTATTTGGGTTCCTTTGAGTAAAATTGTCCACATGGCTGCAATTCCATTGGTCGCAACATGGCTCGTTTGAGTATAAAACGTTCCAGCTAAGTACTGAAATTTCTTAAGCTTGCACTTGATTGGGTGGCCATCGGAATACTTGGAATACCCATGGCTATTTGCACTTTTGCCTTTTCATTTTTACCTAGAATGTTTTGATTTTTTATTTTACTCACACAATATATATATATATATATATGCGCTTCGCATAACACTCCGCTGGCTTGCCCTCACCCCCAAACTTAAATTCGTCATTGTCCCTAATGAAGGTAAAGCTTAGTTCCTCCAAACTTAATTTAATCCAAGGTTTTCTTTCAATCTCCATGTTTCAAGTTTTCAGTCTCCTCCACAAGAAAATGCACTATGCTCCAAGTTTAAAAAGGATCCGTTCCAAAATGATTTCGTTAGGAAACTAGAAATCGTCGTCCCAGGGCAGATTAAATTTCAGCATAAATAAGAAAATGTTTTGAAAGGCAGAATTAAAAAGTAAGATTCTAACATAGCATTGGTCAAAACATAATATTAAAAACATGGAATAAAATGAAGAGATTGATTATATTGATTATGGTGAGATAAAAGAAGAAATTATAAATGCGATAGAGACAAAGACTTCCTTTATCATTCTTCTTTTTCCTAGTCAGAACTATCAGAGTTGGTGGATGAAACAATGTCCTGGAACTACCAAAAGATGGGCTTACGGATGCGCGGATTGAAGAGGGCCAGTGCATCGAATAACGCACTGTCGCGCTCTTTTATGTATTCCATAAACGTGCACAAATTGCTGGTGAGCAGTCAAAGGCAGCACACCAACTTTTCATGCGTGCTTTTCTTCCTTTTAACTGGATGAATCGATACTTGGGCATGTGTGGAAGGACACGTTTTTGTTGCCTTAACGGTAGGGTCTGCGAAGAACTCCACTTCTAGGCGCTCAATGGTCCTATTCATCTCATCCAGGCTTCCTCACAAAGGTTTCATTCTCATTTTTTTGTGCTCTGGAAGACCCGTATCTTCTTCATCTCTTAATCGACATCGAAACAGGTCCTCTAGAACCGGCATTGCTCCTCTACTCCACCTAGATTCTCTTCCATCATTGATGCATTACCTTCTCGATGTGGTCTCTCTTCTTCCTCTACACGAACCATGGTAACCTTAACAGCTCTAAAGGGGCACGCATTCACATTTTCTCTACGCTCGGCTTCTCGCACTTGATGGGATTCCTCCATCTTCCGATCAAACTTCTTTATGTCCCTTTCTTCCATCGAAGGTGTCAAACCTTCGATATACCCTAAAGTTTCAGGGCTACCCATCCTCACTATTGGTCGTAGCGCTGAGGTAACAACCCTTTCTTCTCTAGAAACATCCTTAGATTTTTCAACTTCCGCGTGCTCTGCTGACCTTGCAGGTGAAACCGTCGTTCGCCTCCACCTTCGTCTCCTAGCTTGCAACTGCACGACCACATTGTTCGCGGGTGCAGGCGCATCGTCGACTGGCTCAGGAGCCTGAGTGGGGTGAACTTCTCCTTGACCTTCTATCCGCAAATTCCACGCCTTCGTACCATGGTGATTTTTTTTTTTTTTTTTTGCAATTTGAAATTGAGAGAAGGGGTAAAGGGTTAAGTGTTCGGGCAATGAGATTATGAAAAAGGTAATCTGAGGTATTTATCGATCGAATGCAGGGGTAAGATGATCAACAATCGTCGCATTGCGGTAGGCCGACAGTTGGGTTAAGGCGGCCATGTAGTTGCTGCGAACCCTTGGATCAATGATCCTAAGATCTAACCACTCGATTTTCAGCTGCATTTAATGATCGAAATGATTGCTCTAATCCCCAACGTGTACCAATTCTTATTTTATTTCCTTCGTCATCTTTACATAATCAAATGTAGAGAGAGATTTACCAAAATTATTAAATTAAATTTAAATAACAAAATTAAAAATAAAGCAGTAAAATCAGATAACTTCTCGAATAAGCAAATATGAAATATTTAAACTAGCATGCGTGGAGCAAAAATTAAATGTACCGCTACGCGCACGCTCCACTCGCATACTCGCGCGATTATTCTTTGGTCAATGCGAATGAAGATATCCTGCACTGAACATCCTCATTTTAGTAATGCTTAAGTCTCTGGCCGTTCACTGTGAACTTATTCTTTGTCGACTCATTCTTAATCCAGATTGCTCATCCTAGTTTTACCTGTGTAATTTGAAATGGTCCAGACCACTTGGACTTAAGCTTCCCTAAAAACAAACGAAGTTGAGAGTTAAATAATAACACCTGCTGACCCACCTCATAAGTTTAAGGGGTCAACTTACGATCATGCCATTTCTTAGTCTTTTCCTTGTATAACTTTTCATTCTCGTAAGAGAAATGCCTATGCTCTTCTAAATCAAATAATTGCAACATTCTCACAAAACTGGCTTTTTGAAGATCAAGGTTTAGTTTTTTAATGGCCCAGAAAGCTTTGTGTTCTAACTCAATTGGCAAATGGCAAGCCTTGCCAAACGCAATTCTGTAAGGTGACATGCACAATGGAGATTTGAGTGCAGTGCGATAAGCCCAAAGTGAGTCATCTAGTCACAAGGACCAGTCTTTTCTGTTAGGTCCAAAACTTTCTCTAAAATGCTCTTGATCTCGTAGTTAGATACTTCAGCTTGGCCATTAGTTTGCGGATGATAAGGAGTTGCAATGCAGTGCTTGATATTGTACTTATGTAGAACATGAGCCATTGCTTTGTTTATGAAGTGCGTTCCTTCATCACTTATTAGTGCTCGCGGAGTACCAAACCTTGTGAAAATGTTCCTGTGGAGGAATTTTATAACGTTTTTAGCATCGTTGAAAGGTGTGGCAATTGCCTCAACCCATTTGGAAACGTAATCAACTGCGACCAGGATATATAAATTTTCGCGCCAAGGGGAAAATGGCCCATGAAATCGATTCCCCAGACGTTGAATAGTTAGACCTCTAGAATTGATGTTAATGGCATTTCGTCATTTTTTCTTATATTTCATTTTCTTTGGAATTTATCGCATATTTTTGCATAATGATGAGCATTCTTGAATTTGCTCTGCAAGAAATATCCCGACTGAAAAACTTTTGCTGCAGTGCGCATTCCTCCAAAGTTTCCACCATATGGTGATGTATGGCATGCTTCTAGTATTGCATTTATCTCGTGTTCCTCTACGCATCATCTTATCATTCCATCAGCACTTTGCCTATACAAAAATGGTTCATCCTAGAAGTAAAATCGAGTCTCATGAAAGAATCTCTTGGCTTGTTGCCTTTATAAGTCTGCTGGGATGACATGGCTTGCTAATTAGTTGGCAATGTCTGCGAACCAGGGTAAACTCTTCTCTTTAGTAAGATTGATCATGAATAGTTTCTCATTAGGAAATTTTTTGGATATACAGATCATGGTAGAATCAGTTCATCTATTCTCCAGTTGTGATAGATGATCTGCTACCACATTCTCGCAACCCTTTTTTATCCTTTATCTCAATATCGAATTCCTGTAGAAGCAAGATCCATCTGATCAATCTTGGCTTAGCATTTGCTTTACTCATGAGTTATTTTATTGCCGCGTGTTCAGTAAAATCAATTACCTTTGATCCTACCAAGTAAGAACAAAATTTTTCTAATGCATACATCACAAGCAGAAGCTCTTTCTCAATAGTGGTGTAGTTGAGTTGCACGTCATTTAAGGTTTTGCTGGCATAGTAAATGAGATGGATTAACTTTTTTCCTTTCTATCCTAAAATAGCTCCTATCGCATAGTCATTGGCATCACACATAAGCTTGAAAGGTTTCTTCCAATTAGGTGATAACATTGTAGGAGCGGTGGTTAGAGCCTTTTTTAACTACTCAAACGCATGTAAGCTTCGTTGATCAAAATTAAAGGGGCATTCAGCTTCCAGGAGCTCGCACATTGGTTTCACAATTTTTGAAAAATCTTTAATGAAACGCCTATAGAAACCAGCGTGGCCTAAGAAACTATGCACTCCTTTCACGTTCCTTGGTGGCTCTAACTTTTCGATAGGTTCAATCTTAGTTTGATCAACCTTCATTCCAGCTTTAGAAATCTTATGTCTAAGCACGATTCCTTCTCTAACCATGAAATGACATTTTTCCCAATTTAGGACAAGATGTGTTTCTTCACAGCATTATAACACCTTTTTCAAATTTCCTAAGTAGTTGGAAAAAACTATCTCCAAACACAATGAAATCATCCATGAAAACTTCCATGATATCTTCTCGCATGTTAGCAAAAAAATTGACATCGTGCATCTTTGGAATGTAGCTAGAGCATTGCAGAGTCCAAAAGGCATCATGCATCTTTGAAAGTAGTTTTCTCCTAATCCTTGGGATCAATGGTAATCTGATTATAGCCCAAATATCCGTCCAGAAAGCAATAATAATCCTTCCCTGCGATACGGTCTAACATTTGGTCTATGTAGGGTAATAGGAAATGGTCATTCTTGGTTGTTTTGTTCAACTTTCAGTAGTCCATGCACACTTGCCATCCCGTCATTGTCCTTGTTGGAATCAACTCATTCTTTTCATTTTGAATGACAGTGGTGCCTCCTTTCTTCGGCACGCATTGAATAGGACTTATCCATTGACTATCTGAAATAGGATAAATTACCCCTGCATCTAGCCACTTTATGATTTCCTTTTTCACCACTTTTTTCATGGTGGGATTTAGTCATCTTTGATGCTCCACTGAGTTCTTGGCATCTTCCTCTAGAATGATTTTATGCATACAAAATGTAGGACTGATGCCTTTTATGTCCGTCAAAGTCCATCCAATCGTCTTTGTGTGTTGTTTGAGTAATTCTAAAAGCAGTTTCTCATGGTCTGGGGTTAGCTGCGACGAGATGACCATGGTACAGTTTCTTTCTCTCCCAGATAAGCATACTTCATATGCGAAGGGATGGGTTTCAATTTAAGCGTTGGAGGTTCTTCAATTGAAGGGCTCTGAAGAGAATTAATTCTAGTCGCAACATCAAGCGCCTCATAATAATACATCTCTTTTTACACAGAATCTTCCAACGCATCATTCTACGGTTCTTACTCTTCTCCCTTCGCATTTGTGTCCTTGTTCATCATTTCTTTCCCTTGCACATTCTTGATCGCTTCATCCAGCAACACTTTTATCTGGCTAACGTTGTAACCGTCCTCTGAATTAGTCTGCTTCATCGAGTAAAAAATGTTAAACTGGATCTGCTGATCGTTTATCCTTAGCGTGATTGTTTCTTCATACACATCCACTACAGTTCATCTCGTTTTTAGAATGGGTCTTCTTAAAATGATTGGTACTTCTAGGTTTGCTTCGTAATCTAGAATAATGAAATCCATTGGGAAGATGAACTTGTCGACTTGAACAAGAACGTCTTCAATTTTTCCAATAGGACGAGTAATTGACCTATCAGCAAGTTGAATTGTGACAATCGTGGGTTGGCTGCGACTTTTCAGTGCGGTATAATTAATCTAATAAGTAATTCTAAGTGTGAAACTAAGTTCTACGCTTTGACTCGCATTAATACACAAGTATATGCAGTCGAGTTCGCAGCAAGTGATAAGTATTTATATTTATAGTTCTCCACAGGGATTGAGGTTAGAACAAGTACTTCTATCTTGAGAGTTATGCAAATAAAGAAAAGAATAGATTTGAATTTGGTTTTGTGGTTGATGCTAACAAGAAGTAATATGAATGCTAATGCAAACTAGAATTAAACGTGAATGCAATGAATAGTGCTGAGAAAACAGTAACAAAATATGCTAACAATGCGGAACTAGTTTTCAAGTTTCTTGCTTCCCTAATCTAAAAAGTAACTTTCGCACTTAATGATTTATGGCAGATCCAACTTCCGCTGCAATCTCCATACTAAGTCAGAGTGATGCAAGTGATAGTAAGGTTATCCCTAACACTTCAAATGGTGAAAAGACTTTCACCCAATCCTAACGTAGCATACTGATCATCCTGGAGTTCCTTCTTCCAATCTCGTCGCAGGGTACATGTGTAGGTAGCTAATCGACGCATGCATATTAATTTTAAACGCAGCAGTGTAAAACATGAAAACCTACAATCCTAACATGCTTCTACAAATAAATCCTCATCAACAACTCCTATAACGCAGTATATCAAGAAACACAAGTAGAAAGTTAAAATCAGCTAATTTTATTACTACTACTAAATGTTCACAACTATAGACTACTCCTAAGAAAAATAATACAAAGTTGGAATTGGTGCGGTTGTGAAGTATTCAGTCTCCTTGTCATCAGCTTCCACAAGCACCACCGGCTGCTTCTCTATAAGATTGGCTTTCAGCCAACAGACTAGCTCACCGAACTTCAGCTTCCCTCTTGCTATTTATAGAGATGAATTATTTGGTCAGCAAGCTTAGGTGAGCTGTAAAATCTTCATTAATGCAGGATCTCTTGATTTCCTTCGGGATTTATTTGACCAACTTAATTGCTTGATTGATTCTTCATTTATTTCCTTATTGGCGTGACCATTTGAATGCGTTTGCATTATAGTTTGCATGTCGATTTAGTAGAACATGTTTCCATTGTGGTTTTCATTTATTTCATTAATGCATTGTGTTATCCCCGTTCAACTACATTGATGCAACTAAATCAAGAGATCCTACACTAATGAAAATTTTAACGCTCACCTAAGCTTGCTGACCAAGTAATTCATCTCTATAAATAGTAAGAAGGAAGCCGAGGCTCGGTGAGCTAGTCGATTGGCCAAAAGCCAATCCTAAGGAGAACAAGCCGGTGGTGTTCGAGGAAGCCGATGACAAGGGGACTACTGTTGTGCAAAAAGTGATGATGGGTTTTTGCTACGTGTTTATGCTGGCGAAGGTTTAAACAAGCAGAATTCCTTTTTGCTAATTGTGCAAGTGTACATAGTTCGTTATAGCAAGTTTTAATCAGTAAATATTATCTCCTCAAGGAATTTTAAATCTATTTGTTTACGCTACCCAGCAAGAGTTAAATGGATAAAGGAATGTGAAATTTTAAAGAGTTGAATAAGCGTATTATAACTAAATGAGTACAAGAATTAATTAGTCATCAGAAATAGTTGAGAGTCATATAAATCACCAATGCGGTAAGACAGTAAGTTAGAATTAACGCAGCGTGAATTCTCTTGAACTTCTCAATTTCCATTAATACTTGAGCTAACATACCAGTACTCCTTATCTCTAAGTAAGTTCGAATTGCAAGTGCTAACTTAACAAAACCTAGTGTATACATGCAAATTCCCCTAATTTCATTCTTTCGAAATGACATCAGATCATAGGACAATTTCTCAATAACAATATGCAAACGAACTTACATGCATTTGAACTTAGTTTTTCCTACCTCTCATGAGCGAGCGAACTACATGAAACTTTACTATTTCTGAAATAAATTTAGCTACTCATGCTCACAATTAAAACCAGCGATATTGAATAATAACTTTCCAATAAAAACTGAATAAACAGAAGTCAAGAAAACCCTATGAACTACTGAAATAAACAGAAGAAAGTACAAAATAGCGAAATAAACTAAGTAACGAAATACTAAATGTTGTAAAAGTGAGGATGGCTGAGCTCCGACAAATCTTCGATGTAGCCAAGCATACAAAATAACCAGAGCAATATCACAAAAACTCGCAATCTCTTCTGATCTCTCAATCTTTCAACCCCTCACTCAGTCAACGTAGGTTTGCTTTAAAGGCCTTCGTTACTACGTCTGCAATCTACGCATATGCCCCACGATCTGTCCTCGTTCCACTTTTTCTGCTCGACGATGTGTATACATGGTTACGATGAGATTTTTACTTCTCCTCGAATTTCGCCACGTGTCCAAGGTGCTTCCCAACTAATTGTTGATTCATGTTCACCTCCCTTGCTACGCTTCAGCGAAATGTATCTTCAAAAACAACAACTGTTAAAATGCTCATATTTTCGCTAGATCTACCTAAAGGACTTCATCTTACTCAGACAATTGCAAGATTACTTGTTTCACCTTTATGTTCATTTATAGCTAACTATGTTGTCAGTTTGGGTCTAAAACCTAGTGAAATACTTCATTAACGCATAAATACTTAGTCAATTAACTCCTAATTCTTGAGAGTTATCACACCCCAAACTTGAATTATTACGCGTCTCGAGTAATCAACATACAACATAATACTTTAATTCCATAGAATTCTCATCTTCGCAACAGCAGATGTTATTCTCCTATGTCAGCTGAAATCATGACAAAGTAAGCAGATGATACAGTAAATTTCGAAGTCAACATGCTGTATAATTAGGCCATGTTGTTAGCACTGTAAAAATCGAGAAGCTATTATGAAAGTACGCTCTCATTCGCTTTCGCGAATAATCATAATTAGCAACCTCTATATCTTGGTTCCGTAATCCTTTTACTAATTCAAACCAAATAATCGCTTGCCTAACTCTTTTGTCGCTCGTTTTAAATAAAGGCTTTCTTTTACCGAAACGAATACTCTCCTTTTACAGTTCGTGGACTCTCAATCCCTTATTTGTGAAGGATGGGAAAAAATTCCAGACTTGGGCTACTAGCCCTCTGATTCGCTTCGCTTCTCAATATCTTTTCGAAGTATGATTTTATGTTAGGCAGATTTTTTTCCACCTCAGTTGGCTTGTATATCCTCTCAAACATTTTCAGCAGAAGAGCATATCTATTACTATGCCACAATAGTTTTTTTTATTATTATTAATATAACTTACTGAAAACACTCATAGTTACTGGCAAACTTGATTGTGAGGTTCGCTGCATAGGTACTCTCACCCCCAAACTTGGACTTTTCATTGTCCCAATGAAACATTCATACCCCCAAACTTAAAGTTTTCTTAGAAAGGTTAGGCAAAGATAAGTGGTCAAATTTGGCTTCAAGCCACGGAACCGCGAACAAGAGGGTGAAAGTTATGAAAATCTTTGGGCATTGAATAAGAACACCTCACAATATTTTGCTTCAAGATGTAAACAGTGTATCACTGCATTGAAACTCTAACTTTGATAAAACATGTTGACTGGAAAAAATGTTCACCTACTCAAATTTATAATAATCCGCTTAACATAGAACCCTAACATTACCGAAATGAAGATAAGTTAAGTGTGTGGTAAATCATAGTGTGTTATATAAGATGAACATGAAAATCAACACACAAAAAAAATGGAAACAGAGCGATCAGTCAATTATATACATAGCGCTGAATTGAAGAGATTTGCATTAATGTTAAGGTAGTTCGCTACAAGAGATAAAAATTGATGTTAAAAGAAATATAAGTGAACAAAAGAAATGGAAAACAGACATGTAAATTAAACATTCAATCACTTCCATCTTCCCTTAATGTTTGTCGGTTTAACACCCAATTCGGTAACACGGGCAGATGGGGTTCATTCTCTATTAGGTTGAAGAAAACTTGGATCTCTTTGTAGCGAACAGAGGAGTATTTGTAGAAGACTATTTGGTGAGCCTTTGCGTCTTGTTGTTCTGCCAAAAACATACGCTGTGTTTTCAACACTTCATCGAGACTCGGAGGCACGGGATTGAAATTTGTTGGACCATTTTGGATGTTGCAAACAAGACAAGGAGTTGGTTTAAGTTGGGGGAGGAATTGGTCTTCGTTTATTCAGCTTTCTATTACTGGGCCTTCGCTTCGCTTTCTATTAAAGCTGAAATTGAATGAGGAAAAATTACCCGACTCACCTTCTTACTGCCCCCGACCCATAGATAAATTTCTTCCTAGATTATATGACCAACATTGGCTGAAAGTCCCGCTATTATACAGTAGATTAACTGCTCCAAATCTTGAGTCAGTGTGGAATCATGTGATGTAGGCATCAAACTCTATTTAATGAAAGAAGCCTAGAACTTTGCCTCCGTATTAAGATCAGATGCCAGAAATTTCACTAACTTCAACCCTACATCCCATTTCACCCCCTCGCATCCAATTGTCATAATGCAGTCATCCAAATCTTCTTGGGTGCACGTTTGGATTAGAATGTTGTAATTAGACTCTTCGTCAGGCAGCTCAAATAGTTTATTCCAAGCAGATGAACTCCAATTGATTTTCTTGCCTTGCACAAACGATACGTGAGCGTCGCAATCAATGATTCCGATGAAAAATTCAGTCTCCCATTCAATCCTTGCTTCTTCCCAAGGAACACAGAATTCCTCCCAATTTCACTGCTCAACCTCATGTCGAACTGTTGGTGGATACTTCGCAAGGTCGTCTTCAAAACCTTGTTCAGCCAATACTGGTTTTGATTTAATTTTATCTCAGTTATGTTCAATTTTTTCATGATTTTTGGCCAACAACTAAGCATCCTTTTTAGTAAATGGTAGCACATTCCCCTCTGCCCTAGTCCTTTGTGACTGTGATGGATTAGCAGTATCTTTTACTGCCGCACCTTTTTCCTTGGGTGCGGGTTCAGCTGCTTGTTTGGTTTTCTTCTCACTTTCTTGTCCTCAGCGACTTTGGCCATAATTTCCTGGGCCAAAGGTTCATCTCTTGGTACATCCGCTGCCTCTTCATGCAGCAAATCTTCATCCTGCATCACTATTTTCATCCTCTCATCCAGCATGGCATCCAATTCATGTTCCGAATGATCCCAAACTTCATCATTGGCAACCTCATTTGCTCAAGCAAACACATTTCCTTGTGTCACTTCTGGGGTGATTGCAATAAATTCTTCATCAGAAGAGTGTTCTTCGATTAGAGGTTCACCAAAAGATTCGCTAGCGATGTTCTCTTTCCTGGCAGACGCTTCACCCTTTGTTTCTTCGTCAGGAATGACTTGCTCCATGTTTGGTTGTGTTATTCTCGATCTTAGAAAATGACACTACGATTCTCCTCCTTCTGTGCTTATGGTTAACATGGCAAGCAAGCCATCTGATTCTCCCACAATTTCGTCTTGTTGAGAAGGTGTAATGATCTGTTCAAACTACTCTAAAACTATGTTCGCTTTAGCGTCATCCTTCTCTGGCTCTCTTGTTTCGACATTTGCTTCAACTTCACCTTCACCCCTTAAAGTTGAAACCTTAGAATCCTTTAACTCCAAAATTCTCCTTCGCTTGCTACGATCTAACTTAGCCTCAGCTAACAAGGTCTTTCTTTTTAATCTTGCTTCCAAATCACTTAGCGTCTCGGCTAACTCTTAGTAGGTCGGCTCGTTGATTTGAGCCACAACCTTTTTAGGCAATGTCAGCTCTGCTTCTTCTACTCGTCAGTCTATTTCTTGGTTGTTCTTCTCTTCAACTTAATTTTCTTGGGTCTTGATCCACTGGCCTCGTTTGCTGGATGCCTCGCTATAGCGACAATCCTTGGAATTGTAGACTTGGTAAGACAAGTGGATGAGGGAACTTTCGACATGTTAAGTAACTGAATGACGGTGAAGAAATTGAAGAGGAACTTATCAGAAGCTTGATCCAATTCTGGGTTGTGAAGGAGAGTGAAAATTTTGAAATCGAATGCGTAATTTTTTTTAGAAAAAGTAAATTGGTGGTTTTATAGGGAATGAATGTCGTTCCGCATTTAGGGAAACAAATCGCCACTTGGCCACAGCGAACTGCCAGCCGTTAGATTATTCAGCCTGACCCTACACGTGGTGGCTTCGTAACTGTACATGAACGCGTGTTAGGTTAAGATCTAACCTAATGATGTTCGCAATTGATGTCATTGCTAACCCCATGCTTTCTTACACTCGCGTTCGCTACAATACTGACTAGCGAAGTCCACTATCCACACTTAAAAAAAATTGCAAATAACAGAAATAAAATTCAAGAAAACATCGTGGGTGCAAGCAAAAATGGTAAAATTAGACATTTTCGTATCGTTCGCTTGAGCCTACTACCCAATTAAGTATCTATGAGATGGTAGGATTCTGCAGCTCGGGATTCCTCGCCATAATAGTGTTTGAGCCTGTGTCCATTCACCATAAAATTCAATTTTTTTGCTTCATTCTTCACCAAGACTACTCCATTCTGATGTACCTGAATGTCTTCAAACGGTCCTGACCATTTAGATTTTAGTTTTTCTGGAAAAAGCCTTAGTCTTGAATTGAATAATAATACTTTCTGACCTGGTTGGAATTTTTTTGGCTTAATTCGCTCATCATGCCAACGTTTAGTTTTCTCCTTATATAACTTGGCATTTTCGTACGAAAAATTGCCTCAATTCCTCAAGTTCTAAAAGTTGGAGTTTTCTAGATGGTCCAATTCCTATAGAGTCCACATTCAATTCTTTGGTTGCCCAATATGCTTTATGCTCTAATTCTAAGGGTAAATGACATGCTTTACCAAAAACTAAGCGAAATGGGGACATCCCTAATGGTGTTTTGTGTGTTATGCGGTTAGCCCACAGTGCATCATCTAACTTAATCGCCCAATCTTTCCTATTTGGACTTACCACTTTTTTCAGAATTTGCTTGATCTCGCGATTAGAAACTTCTACCTGGCCATTCGTTTGAGGGTGATACATTGTCGCGATCTTATGGCGTATATTACACTTCTGCAAGACTGATGTCAAAGCACGATTAATAAAATGAGTACCTCCATCGCTAATTAAAGGGCGTGGAGTTCCAAAGTGTGTAAAAATGTGCTTATGCAAAAATTTTATAACTGTTTGCAAGTCATTCTTCGCTCATGCCACTGCTTTAACCCACTTGGAAACATAATTGAATACAACAAGTATATGAATATTTCCATGCGAATTTGGAAAGGGGCCCATAAAGTCTATTCCCCAAACATCAAAGATTTCAATTTCTAAAATGTATTTTAGAGGCATTTCATCTCTCCTACTTATATTTTCAAGTCGTTGACATCTCACAAGCTTTCACGAAATTATATGCATCTTTAAAAATTGACCGCCAAAAATAACCAGTTTGGAATACCTTAGCCGTAGTTTTAGCTCCTCCATAATGCCCTGCGTATGCTCCAGCATGGCATTCCGCAATGATTTCCTTTGCTTCGCTTTTTGAAACACACCTGCAAATAATATTGTCAGCACATTGTTTGTACAAGCAAGGATCATCCCATAAATATTTTTTAACTTCGTGTAAAAAACGTTTTCGTTGCTGGTGATTGAAATCTTCAAGTACTAAACCACTTGCTAAGTAGTTCGCTATGTCAGTGAACCATGGTAAATTTTCGTCTAAAGTGGATTTGAGAACGAATAGTTGTTCGTCTGGAAATGAGTCTCTAATTTCCCCGCAGTCAATGGATTGTCCTTTATATTCAATTTGCGATAAATGATCAGCGATCACATTTTTGCAACCTTTCTTGTCAATAATTTCTGCAAATTCCTGGAATAACAACTCACATCTCAGCAATCTAGGTTTCGTGTCTGGCTTCTTGAGTAAATACTTGATAGCTGCATGATCAGAAAAAATAGTTATCTTAGCTCCAAATAAATAAGATCAAAACTTATCTAACGTGAACACCACTGCGAAAAATTTCTTCTCTGTTGTTGTGTAGTTTTTATGAGCGTCGTTCATCATTTTACTGGCATAGTAGATTGGGTGAATCAGTTTTTCACCCTTCTGACCCAGCATTGCATCGTTTACATCGCACATGATGTAAAAAGGTTTTTAGAAACTCAGAAATGCTTTTTTCAAACTCAGAAATGCGTTTGCACATCATCATCGAAAATAAATGGGCCATCTTGCTCTAGTAGTTTACACAATGGTTTCGCTATCTTTGAGAAGTCTTTGATGAATCAGCGATAAAACCCATCATGGTTGAGAAAACTATGAATTCCCTTAACATTGATTGGCTGCTCCAACTTTTTAATTGCTTCAATTTTGACCCGATCCACTTCCATTCCTTCATTTGAGATTCGATTTCCTAAGACAATACCCTCAGTAACCATGAAGTGGCACTTTTCCCAGTTGAGTATCAAATTTGTCTCTTTGCATCTTTTCAATACTTTGATTAGATTTTTTTCAAGTAAGTTGAAAATGAAGATTCGAACATTGTAAAATCATCCATGAAGACGTCTACACATTTCTCAATCATATCCAAAAAGATGGTCATCATACAGCGCTAAACGTTTAGGCCAAATGGCATTCGCCGGAAAGCAAATATGCCATAAGGACATGTAAAAGTCATCTTCTCTAGATCCTCAGGGTTAATTGTTATTTGGTTCCCGGAGTATCCATCTAAAAAGCAGTAATATTCTTGCCCCGCGACTCAATCCAGCATCTGATCAATATAGGGAAGTGGAAAGTGATCCTTTTTCCTAGCAACATTCAACTTTCGATAATCCATATATACTCGCCAACCAGTGACTGTTCGCGTAGGAATTAACTCATTTTTCTCATTCGTGATTACTGTAGTTCTGCCTTTCTTGGGTACACATTGCACCAAACTCACCCTATCAGCGATCGGATAAATAACGCGAACATCAAGCCACTTGATAACTTCTTTCTTGACCACTTCTTTCATGGCTGGATTCAACCTTCATTGATGCTCCACTGAGCGAAACCCCTCGTCCTCCAACTGAATTTTGTGCATGCAGTATGATGGGCTAATTCCCTTCAAATCAGCTAGAGTCTAGCCGATCGCTCCCTTGTACTGCTTCAACATTGTGACCAATAATTCCTTATTCTCAGGGGACAGGTTCACTAACATTATAATTTGCAGTGTTTCAGCTTCGCAAAGAAAAATATACTTCAAGTGATCCGGCAATGATTTAAGTTCTAATACTGGTGGTTTCTAAATAGATAGTTTCATCGGGGAAGTAATCCTGTCATTAAGATTAAGTGAGTCTTTATAACAATTTAAAATCTCACAAACCTTAAGTTCATCCTCTAGCATTTCTTCTTCGTCATTTTCATCCACGATAGTGAATTCTAGCATCTCTTGATCTAGTATTTCCTCTAAAGTGTTCATCGATGAACACTCTTCGCTTTCCGTTGGCTGCTTCATCGACTTTCTGATTTTGAACTTAATTTCATCATTATTCATTCTCAGTGTAATGGTTCCCTCATAGACATCCACAAGCGTGCGTCCCGTCTTCAGGAAAGGTCGACCCAAGATAATGGGGACATCCTTATCTGCATCATAATCTAAAATTATAAAGTCAGTAGGAAAAATTCATTTATCTACCTGAATGAGGATGTCCTCGATCTTTCTCTCTGGTCGCGTGATCGATCTATCGGCGAGCTGGATTATCACAGTTTTCGGTCGAGCTTTTCCAATGCCAAACTGTTTGTAAACGGATAATGACATCAAATTGATGCTCGCTCCAAGATTGTATAATGCCTTTCCAACATGCTTCCCACCAATTGAGATTGAAATTGTGAAGGCTCCTGGATCAACTTCTTTCGCTGGTAACTTCTTTGACACCAACGCACTGCATTCTTCGTTCAACGACACCACCTTGAACTCTTCAAATTTTCCTTTCTCTAATATGGCTTCTTTGAGAAATTTCGCGTAGTTGGGCATTTGAAGTAGAGCATTAATCAATGGAATATTGATATGAATGCCTTTCAGAATATCGATGAATTTCTCATATTGCTCGCCGATTTGCTTCTTCTTAAGTCTTTGCGAAAAAAAGGGTGGAGGAGGTTTAAATTCGATTATTTCAGCTTCCTGCAACTTTTCTTTAGTTTGACTAGGTTTTGCAAGATCAACTTCAATAGTCTTATTGTTCGTGGCCGCAATTTCCTCACAAATCCCTTCAGGATTTAATTGTACGGAACTGATGTTTACACCATTGTTCATTTCAGTAACAGTATATTTCGCGTGTGCAAATTCCATGTCACCAATTGTGGTAATCGCCTTAATTTTTTTTCTTTCCCTCCTCCGAACAGGTTCAGTATCAGAGGGAAGTTCTCCTAATGGTCTCTGCCTAATCTCAGTTGCGAGTTAACCTATCTGTACTTTTAAATTTCTAACTGCGGCTTGTTGATTCTGCATAAATTCCCTCAACATATTTTCCATGGCATTGTTGGAAAATTGTTGATTTTTATGTTGTGGTGTAGTATTTCTTTGATATGGAAGATTTTAGAATGAATTAGGATTTTTTCCTTGTTGACTGTTCGCGGGTTGAAATCCCTACGAATTTCCATTATGACTTTGCTGAAAGTTTGAGTTACCCGAAACTCCATTGTTTGCTTGGTTAGACCATGACAAATTAGGATGATTCCTCCATCCAGCATTGTAAATGTTGGAGAACGGGTTGTTCTGGCGATTTTCTTGTTGACCATTAATGAAACATACTGAAGTTGTGTTGTGGGGACAATCTTCATAAGAGTGTGCTTCGTCGCACACAACACATGACTCTATTAGAGATACTTGTGGTTAGTTGTTCGCACAAGCAAACTGTGGTGAGTTAATACTTTGTACTGTTGCTTTAGCATTCATGTGTGACATATTTAGCAACATCTCGCACATCTTAGTCAACTGTTGGCTCAACAACGGGTCACTTCCTGTTTCATTTTTTACCCCGGCTCTGCCTTCTTTTCGCCCATCATCCTTCTACTGGCTTGTATTTAGAGCTATTCGCTCCACTATTTCCAAGGCTTGATTGTATGTCTTAGATAGAAGTGCTCCATTCCCTGAAGATCCAGCCCCAATTGGGCAACTTCACTCAAACCACCATAAAAATATTTCAACAGTACACAGCAAACACAGTACACATAGATTTGAATAGGTTTATGCATAGGGGATAAAATGTTTCTGCCTAAGTGATAGAAGGTTTATGCATTGTTGATAGAATATTTATGCATAGAGGATAGACAGTTTCGGCCTAAGTAATAAAAGGCTTATGCATAGTTCATATAAGGTTTCTGCTTAAGTGATAGAAGGTTTCTGCCTAAGTGATAGAAGGCTTATGCATAGGTGATAGAAGGTTTCCACCTAAGTGATAGAAGGTTTCTGCCTAATTGAAAGAAATGCAATAGTAATGTAAATTGAAACCTTACTTTTAAAGTTCTAGTTGCGTCATGATTTTTTCGTAAAACCTTTTCAACCCAAGAAGACAAAACTGAAGTCATAGAAGCTGCAGCTTTCCTTCACTCAAAAAACCATGTTTGCAATGTATCTCTAGTAGAATCTAGAAGCATTGCCACAAAATAATCTCTAGGCTCTTTGAGAAGCGAATTTATGATTTCAACACTATTTGAAGTCATCATTCTATATCTTCTTTTCCTAGAATATGCACGCGCCCACTTTTCATAACCAATATTAAACAAATACTGACGAATAGTGGGGTGTATGGACTCCAACAATCTCATATTATATTCGAAATCTTCAACTATATAAGCCTTTGCACATGTTTTGAAAATCTTATCTATCACAGATCCTTTAAAGTGTAACTTCATATTCAACAACAAGTGTTGCATTCAAATACAATATCCGACATCTGGATAAAAGTCAGAAAACCTTTAGGAATGCTCAAATGCCTATATGACATGAAAACCAAATTTTCTGGATGTCCAAAACATTTCTTCATATTCTTAAAAAACCAAAGCGAGGAAGTATCATTCTCTGAATGAACAATACTAAAAGCAAGTGGAAATATTTGATTATTACCATCCATAGTTGAGGCTGTTAGTAAAATGCCTCCAAATTTTCCCTTCAAGAAAGTTCCATCCACAGATATATTAGGCCTACAAAGCTCCCAACCTTCATAGAAGCACTCATGGCAATAAAACAGTATTTGAAATGTCCATCATCATTAGTTTCAAATGAAAATAAATTTTAAGAGTGAGTGAGTGATAGACTTTATGTTTGATTGATAGTGCTCAATCAGAAGTGAGTGATAAAAAGCAATCAGGAGTGAGTGAGTGATAGATTTCAATGTTTGGTTGATAGTGCTCAATCAAAAGTGAGTGATAGAAAACAATCAGAAGTGAGTGAGTGATAGACTTCAATGTTTGATTGATAGTGCTCAATCAGAAGTGAGTGATAGAAAACAATAAGTTAAACTAACCTAGATTCATTTCTTCTAACTTCTTGAAAAACTTTGGAATCAAGGAATAAGATTCAGCTGCATCGCCCTTCAACACCTTCATGATGTGTTCTTTTGCCCGATATACTTTTGAATAACTAACACTAACGCCAAGCTTTGAACAAGCTTTAAGCCTAATTTCTTCCGGGGTCAAACTTTTAAAGAAACTAAACCTAAGTTCTTTTAAAGAATCCCCAATTAAAATTGATGATGCTTGCCTATGAGATGTTTGAATACTATTCAAAGGAAATTATGAATAGAAACATACTTCCTAAGGATCCATAAATCACTATTCTTGAAATGAGATGCCTTAACATTCCATAAACAATCAGCTTTGCAACATTGAAACTTAACTACTTGATGGTTGGATCTAGGAGTCCTAAACTCGAAATTATTTTTCACAAGCAAGTATTTAAAATAACTACACAACACTTCTTTGCTAGCAAATGTATCCTTTACATTAAAGACACAATCCAACTGAATATCTTTAATGACA
>JBBMKA010049899.1:0-17984 GCA_037833695.1 Sechiopsis laciniata
CGGTGTCATCTTCTCTAACTCTTTCCTATTTACTTTTGAAATAATTTGTAGTATTGTGTTTCATGCTTTAATTTATATTGGTTTTACATAATCTTTATCAATCTTGTGTAGTGCATTATTGTTACTTTTTAATTACTTGTAAAAAGTTTGATATTTTGATTATCTTGAACTTATTTAGTAAAATTGTGTAAAACTCTATTCACCCCCCTCTAGGGTTGTCATACCAATCCAACATCTTCATCCCCACCCCATCTCTAACCTTCATCCCACTCTCAAAGAGCTTTGAACTTGCCTCTCGAGTTATGCCCCAAATAGCTCCGTCTGAGCTCTTTCTCCCACGGTCACCACAACTTCCTCCCTATACCCCAAGGTGGTGCTAGAGAGCCTAAAATCACACCAAATGGTGTCACACCACGCTCACCAGAAGGTTTCTGACAACGCCTTTTAGAAGCTCAAAGATGGAGCATCTCTTTCTAAGACTTAGAGAGAGACAACCTCATTTTTTGATCATCCATGAACACTCACAAAAAAAAGACCCACACTCACTCACAAGAGAGCCTTACACGAACTCAGTCGCCTTCCCTCTGATGGATAAAGTCGAAGTCAAGACCTCTTTCCAAAAGTTAGAGAAGAAAAGAAAAAAAAGCAAAGTCGTGCATTTCTCTTCCTCTTTATTTATTGAAACCTTGTATTATCAATATTATTGCCTAACGTATGACTATGAAGTACAAATGTGTAAATGTTGCCTTGGTTCTCCATTTTGAGCAAAATATTTTCTTAGGAGTGTTTGGGGTAAAGATGATTAGAATGGTCAATGAAGTGAATGATTTTCTTATCTATGTTTTGAGGCATTGAAATTCGTTTTCCAAAATAGTTTTTTATTTTCTCATAACCATATTTTATTATCTATAACTACTTTTTATAATTATCTTACATACTTTTTACTCTTTTCATAGTCACTATTTCATTTCTTCATAATTATTTTCACTTCAAACACAAATAATAACTTTTATCATAATCATTTTTTAGGTTTGAAACACAGATAATCATAATTCCAAATAATTATTATATCTCATATTCTCTTTTTAATTCTCATCTTTGCCTAATCTCTCATTCTTTTTAGAGTATGAATAGGGAAAACAACAACGAGCCCGAAATAATTATTTATATATACCTTTCTTACCATTCTAAGAGGAAGGTATTTATAGTAATTAATAAATTATCAAATTACTAATAATTATTTTCGAAATATTATTCAATAATGAATTAATCTAAAACTAACAGCTAAAGAAGACCAACTATCTAACCTTTCATCATGTAATGTTGAGAAAGTATTATTAACCAGTTGAGGGTGTTATATATATTGCTGTCATGTTAGTTACAAATACGTTTGATTGAATTAACTTTGAAATGAGTTTAGTATAACTGACCTGGACCAAAAAGTTGTAGGCTAGCTCTCTATTAAACTAAAAAATGGTTTGATTACATAATCTTTTTTTTTTTTTTTTTATTAATTATGCAACCATAATTGAGTATATGAATTGATAATCAAGAAGTTACGAGTTCAAAAATACATTTAAATCAGCTAAATTATATATATATCGAGTAATTAAAATAATTCATTTAAAATTAATATATAAGGTGTTGGGGAAGAAAAATGAGAATGGATATGAGAAGAATGATCATTTCATCAATGTTTGAGCCACTCACAATTATTCCCGAGTACATAATCTCATTTTCTATGGATCAATTTTTATTCTTTCTCCTAACTATATTTATTTTAACCACTTTTTATTTCACATGCTCACTAATTTCATTCTATATTCATAATAATTATTTTTTGCATCTCAAACACATAAAATCGTTCTTTCATTCTTTTCCTAATTTTCAAATTCTCCTAATTATTTTCATTTTCTAATAAGCCACAAATCCATCATGGCTATCAATAGAAATGGGGTAAGTGAAGGATACATCCAAACTAAGACCTTGGGAAATTTGAAATACAAAAATTCCAACCCAAATGGCCAAATAGACATCATCAAACTAATCATGGTTGACTTTCGATGAATTTTAGAGGATAATTCGAAAATCATGTTGACAGTTGAGGTACGTGATCCCACCAAAATTAATATAAGAAAGGTTGATCCCATAAAGGACCAAACCTTGCCCCAAAACGACCAGACAAATCACTAACTATGAACCTCTTTATCGACCAACTCCTTTAATAGAGTCATAATCATTTTGAAGCCTCCAAACATAGATAATCATGCTCTCGAATAATTATTATACTTCATATTCTCTTTCTAATTCTCATCTTTACATAATCTCTCATTCTCCTTAGAGTATGAATAGGAGAAAACAACAACTGGCCGGATTTCTATCTATGTAAGTTTTCTTACCATTTTAAGAGGAAGGTATTTATAGTAATAAATTACCAAACTACTAATAATTAGTTTTAAAATATTACTCAATAATGAATTAATCTAAAACTAACAACTAAATTTGACTAACTGTCTAACATTTCATCAGGTAATGTTGAGAAAATATTATTAACGAGTTGAGTATGTTATATATTGTTGTCATGTTAGTTACAATCACGTTTCACTGAATTAATTTGAAATGAGTTTAAGAGACATAATGCTCGACCAAAAAATTATAGACTAACTCTCTATTAAACTAAGAAAATGGTTTGATTACATTTATATTTTTGTATTAATTAGCCAACCATAGTTGAGTATATGAATTGATAACTACGAGTTCAAAATATACACTCAAATTAGTTAAATTATCTCAATCAAAAAAAAAAAAAAGAAAAAAAAAGTTAAATCATATACATATATCAATTAATTAAAAATAATTCATTTAAAAATATTATAAGATGTTGCGAAAGAAAGATGAACATGATTACCAAAAAAATGATCATTTTATCAAAATATTTGAGCCATCAATAATCATTCTCATTGTAATCTCATTTTTTACTAATCACTTTTTATATTTCTAATTATTTTTTATATTTTCTCATAACCACTTTTTATTCATACTAAAACCATTTTTTATTTCACATACCCACTCTTTTTATTTATATTTATAATTATTTTTTTGATTCCAAACACATAAAATCATTCTTTCATTCTTTTCCAAATTTTCATTGTCTCCTCATTATTTTCGTTCCCGTTGCCCAAATACTGTTTGTTTAATAAGCAACAAGTCCATGGTGGGTATAAATAGAAATGGGGCAAGTGAATTTTGAAAAGCGGGAGAAGGATTGCAGGAAAAGGTAAGAATGGCGGGATTTGAAGTCGCAGTGCGGAGCAAAGAAGAAGCGGAGATGCCATTAGCTGCCATTAGAGACCAGTGGGAAGTTCAATTCTCTCGGTTCGTTTCCTATCCAAGTATCACCTCCACCAACGCCGCCAACCTCCGTCCTCACCTTCTCAACACCCGAAACCGGCCGCCTCGAGGCACATGGATCTCTTCCTCTTCCTCCGCTTTTCTGCAACTTCTCCGCCATTGCTCCGCCTCCGATTTCATCCTCGCCGTACGCTTACGTGATATCATCCTTGTGAGTTCTTCGTTTTCCACTTTTTTCTACTCCAAATCTGAATGCAGCGTTCTATTTCATTGAGACGAAATGTTTGTTTTACGTTTGCTTCTTCAGATTCCTCGAACTGTGTCCTTCGCGTATTTGATGAATTTCCTTGGTCATTAGTTTACGTTCATGTAGATCCGTGAAATCAACCAGATCGTTTGCTAGTTTCCTTCCCCTAAGGAGTCGCTTCTCTGAAATCCGCATGGATCATTTGTTGACCTCATTCTATACGATTTAACTTGTAGTTCATTATATCATAGAAAATCATGTACGTTGTGAGATGATTCATATGCAGCACCTTATATTGAGTTCTGTCTATTATTTGAATTTGTTAATCGCAATGAATAAAGTATGTGTTATTTGCATACTGATGTAGGAAGAGCACTACCTCTCCAAGCTGCATTTCTCATGGCCTCAGGTATCCTGCATTTCTGGTTTTCCAGCCCGAGGAACCAGAACTATTTTTGGAAGTTATAGAGATTCAGCTAACGAGGCGAGTTATAATATGTTCATCAGATTTTGTTAGTTTCTGTGGTGCTATGGGATTTGAAATGTAGTTTTCTCAGGATCAGTTTGAGTTTTTGAAACTCATAAGTCACGAGGGCACTGTTTTTTCTTTGCAGATTCAAAAGTTTGCCCTAAGATTTTCAACATCTTACGAAATTGAATCATTTGTGAACATTCTCAAGGTGTTTAATATGAATTCCTCTAGTGGTACGGTTTAATGGAAGAATTTTTGTTCTAAAAGCTTACTGCTGTTTTTGTGATATTCTGCTGTTTCAGGAAATGTCGAAGTATGCAAGTGATATACAACCAATAAGCTGCGACTTCGGGTCTCAGCTTTCGACACGCTCTGAGTTATTATCTTCAAATAGATTGACTGATAGGTAAATGAAAATTCTCTAATAATTTGATGCATCATTTTCTTTAGATAGCCACAGAATTAACAAAGAGAGATTTGATGTTTCCAGTCTTTCTGAAGAATTGAGCAATTCTACCGTCCTCCATCCTTATACCCCTGAAATGCCTTTGAGCTTAAAAGATACTGCAAAGACATACTCATGTTCTCGGGAAAATGCACATCCTGACCACTTTGAAAGCATATTTGCAGCCTTGCCACCCAGTTTCACGTCTATGCTATCGAACTGTTCAGATGTCAAACAAGGTAGATGCTATAAAAAATTTAGAGCAAAAGTATATTTCAAATCATTGTGATGACTGATTTCATTTGTTATAAGGACCAGCTGCGACGATGCCATCTGCTACAAGGGATGATGATTTAAAATCTCAAGTCATGGTACTTGTGATGCTTACTATTTGATGGTTTCATTCAACATTGAAATTTATTTCTGAACTAAATATTGTACATTTTGATTTCGAAACGGCATCGTAGAATTTTTTAATTTATTGTATTTGTTTTTGGGCAGAAATGCATGGAAGATTCTTCTTTTCAAGGTACGGCTATATCAACACGTATTTAAACTTGCAAATGTTTCAATGATGCCCTGCATTTAGAAACTATTGTAGTCAATTCAACCTGGTAGTGGTAGAGTTGGTTTTGTGAAATCTTTCACCAGATTGTGGAGGAGTTGTTTTATTCTCCAGTAAATTCTATACAACTACAACAAAAGTATTTATAGACTAAGGTTATGGAGTAACTAAACTTAACAGAAAGCTTAACAAAATGACTGATTACATAACAGAACATCCCAAAAATTGTAGGTGAAACATATTCTGGAGGTCTAATTTCACAAGAAGTTACAATAGCGAGTAAAAAATTCTAGAAATGCAAATCAGCTTCATTAGTGTTGAGAATTCAAAATAAGTGTAGTTCCACGCTGATTAAATAATGGGTAGATCATGAGTATATGAGTGAGTACAAGGATCTCCATTTGTACGAGGCCTTTTAAGTGAAATAAAAAACAAAGATATGAGAGTTTATGCCTAAAGTAGACAATATCATATAATGTATAGATCTGCTCACGGTTGTTATTCCTCAATTAGTGGTATCAAAGTGGAACCCCTGACTTAGCTATGTATGTAAAAATCTAGGGTATGGAACAAACAATCGGTGAGCCTCCAAATGTATGGTATAGTCATAATGAAAATAGGGAAGGGCTTTGGTTAGGGGTGCATGTGCTTGTGATTGAGCATATGAAGTACGCTGGTGAGGAGTGCATATGAAATATTGTTCCAATGAGGTGTAGTTGTATGTTCAAACGTAATTTGGATGAATTCGTGGTTAAGCATTCTGGTGGACTCAATTCTCAAGCGTAATTCAAAAAGATAATTACGTGGTTGAACCTAGATGCCTAGGTTGGACAATGGTGTGAATTTCTCTAGCTTACCATAGGTCATAGCAATATATCTCTACCTACTTTGTGTTTACGTGATGAAATTCCAAACTATACCTTTCCAAGTCGACAAGTAATCTATTTAGTTTTTATATGATAAATTGTAATATTAGATACTAATGTACTGATTTAAATTCTTGGTGGCTGCCAGATATGTTGAATAGAGTTGAAAAAATTGTTGACGAAATTGGAGGTGATTCGATGCTGTAGCTCTCAGGGCAATGTGCACAACACCGGACGCGGTTAGAAATTTTTCCAGTAGCCCTCAGCCGTGCCATATTATCTTCCCATAAACATTCTAGTTTTTTTTTTTAATTCAACAACAGTGTTTGAGTTGGAAGATTCGAATCTACGACTTTTTAGCTAAGGATATATGTTAATTACCATTGAAGTAAGTTCACTTTGACATAAACATTCTAGTTAGCACTATTCTCAATCATTTTTCCGTCTTATTGTACATGGAATATTCGAGTCCATTAGACATTCCATTGGCCACTTCATTGTGAATATTAGACCGATTCTCTTGTTGATTATTGGGAAAATGAGTAAATTGAACAGAACTATAAATATTGTGGGTGTAGATAGATTCCTTTTATGTTCAGAAAATTAGTGTTTTTGTAATTGAGACATAAACATTCCTGAACGTTCGTAAAGTCTCACACATGTACATCTAGCACCATGAGTCCATGACCCTTCTTCATTTGCCTTGTGCATGTTGAGGAAATGACAAAATAGTTATTACTACCTCTAATATGTCCACAAGTCTATAGTACAGCTAATTTAACATACCAATTTAACTTGAATTGATATATGTCCGAGAGGGGCGACCAGTTGGCCGAAGGCCCGGACTTCGAAGGTGTACTCTTCTTTAGGTCATGGGTTTAAGACCCATTTATAACGTTAATTTGTAGACGCACTTCTATTTTATCACCGTACCTCTGATCTATTCTGGTGCAACGTTTTAGGGATGAGTCAGTGGTACCATGAATGTATTATAGCTTCATTTGGGGTAAAGGCTTTTAAATATATAGTATAAGCGTTACTTTATTTGGGCAAATAACAAATAGGTTTTTTTTTTTTTTTTTAAACGACAATAGGTATGCTTAATGCTCATAGAATGTTCTATAACGTATTTTAGTGCAATTTTTGTACATGGAATATAGTTAAGAATATGGTGGAGCTGATGAAATAAAATAATATATCAGCTAAATCTCATGTAAATTGAAGATGTATTAATCTGGAATATGAAAAGTTTGAAGGTATGGTCTAATTGGTAGAAGTTTAGGTTCAAAATTGTAAGAGTGAGCTTAATTATAAATTTCCTTATTATTTATGTTAAAGTCTTGAGATAAGCCGATGCTATATAGGGCAAAATTCCAATTTTCCATTATAGACAAGAAAAGAAAAATAGTATGAAAAATTAATGTTATCACTTTGGGTCTGTGTACATCGTTTGTAAATTTACTTTTTTGCATTTTTTTTTTCTCAATTTTAACATTTTTCTCTCCATCAATCAAAATCAATTTTCTTTTAAAAAGTAAAAAATATGTGATTCTAATAAGATGGGTACCCACCCTTAAGTAAGTATTACTCAATTTTAGGCATCTAGTTGTTACTCATCTTCCCTTAGGTTACTTGTCATCAAATCTAAATTAAAGAGACTTGGTTTTATTTCACAAGTTCTTGATCATTCATCCGAGGGTCGTAGCTTATTAAAATCTAATCTAACAACCTTAGAATGTGACTTAATGTGTAAATCATTTTTAGACACATTTATCCTTTTTTTAAACAAAATTCCATTTATATCCAATTTATTTTGCTCACGTTCAACCTTCAACCTTCAAGTAATTTTGCCCACGTTCATTCCAATTTATTTTGATATTGAAAATAATTATTGAAAATTTCACGTTCACTTTTCACTCTAATAATTTATTATTGAAAATTGATTAGAATACCACCTCATGTCATCCTTCAAGTAAATGCCTACCTTCATTCTAATTTATTTTAATTTAATACTCAACCTTCTCCACTTCATGCTCTATTTGGTTGGTTACAAAACAATGTAACTACAATTACATTAATTTGATATTTTACTGTTAAGAATTGATTACAATATCACAACCTTTTAACCTACACGTAATTTAATACTAAAATTGATTATAATACCACCACCTTACAACTTCCAAGTAAATGCCCACCTTCATTCTAATTTATTTTGATTTAATAATCAACTTTCTTCACTTCATTCTCTGTAACCACAATTGACTTTAATTTGATGTTTCACTCTAATTTATATATTGAGAATTGATTACAAAGCAATATAATGATTTCATGCTAAATTTATAACCAATCAAATTCCACTACTATACCTTGCCAACAAGAGCAGTAGCTCAGCGGCATCTATGTACACTTGATGTCCAGGAGGTCACAGCAGGTTCGAATCCCCTCCCTCAATAATTGTAACTCAAAAAAAAAAAAAAAATCCACTACTATACCTTTCATAACTACAAAAGAAAAAACAAACACATATTGTATTCCCTATAAATTTCATTATTTGTTTACTACCAATCAAATTGATCTATATATATATCGAGAGTATTTATATATTTATATTAATTATTAATATATTGAAACATGTTCAATTCAAAAATAATCCTATACTTTTACTAATACATTATTTTTTTCAAATTTCAGGTACAATGGAGAGTATGTTGATACAAGACCTAAAACTTTTTAAAAATATTTGAAGTTTGAAAGTAAGCGTTATTCGCAAAGGTACTATTGAAAAATACCAAACAAAAAAGGGCGAAGTTCTCGAGGTATTGAAAGTCATCATCATGGATGAAGAGGTGTAACTTGCCATTCTTGAAAATTCACATATTTGTTAAGAGTAATTTAAATTGAGGTTTAAATATACCTAAATCTCTTCCAAAAAGGAAAAAAAACACCTAAATCTCCAAAAAAGAAATAATAATAACAAATAATTAAAATGACAGATTTTATTGAAACATAAGTTGTGCCATTGAATTTTGAAAGTGAAAATTATTATAAAAAAATTAAATTAAATAAAATGTGTGAACTCCAAAATATGTTGTATACCAGACAATTTTTAAAAAAATATTATACAATTATTTTTCATTTTTCTTTTGGGACAATTAGAGAAAGGGCTAGGAATTAGAAATTAATTAAGACCATGACTACTAATCGTTAGACTTTAAATTTATGTCATTTTTTTAATTATAATTTGTTATTAATTTTTAATTATGGAATTAATTGACAATTATACTCCTTCTACGTTCTTTAGGAGTTTTTTTTCAACCTATTTGTAACTACTTTTGAATCTAGAAAAAATCTAAAACATAATAAATAATTATAAAAAACCTTAGTCAAAATAATTAAAGTTGACAATTTCAACTTTTGAAAATATATCGTGAAATTAGAGATTTTGTAAATTTAAACTTTGTCGGTAATTTTGAAATATTATTCTTAACGTTGACAAAATATTGCTATACATCCCATTCACATAAGCCGTACAACCACCTCATTGTTTTGTTTAGTAAATTAAAAATGGTTTGGAAAAGTACCTCAACAAATGAAAGAGACCAAAGTTCGAGAGACAACTGCAGCAACAACGCGGAGGACACAATAGAGGATTCGTTTGATGATGATCAAACCCATGATGAAATCCAGCAACAAAGTCCGTGAAGGTTAGTAAATGTAGTTGTCATTCTTGCTGCGTATTGTGTTTATGTGTCTGCTGGAACGATGCTAATACCTTCTGAGTGCATATGCCAAAGGAGACATGAAGGGAAAGGCAAAGACTCATGAGGGGGCGAAGAAAGCACTTGCTGAGTTGGAGGAAATCTTGAAATCGATAATTCCCGAACGACATTGTTGTTGTATATATACTATGTTGCTATATATTTTCTGGGTTGGGTAGCTACATTCGACTAAGTTGTGCCGCAAAACGTATGTCTTTGTGTACATCCTTTGTACTACTAGCATGAATATATGTTTCAATTTTAGCGTCAATATGTTATATGCTATGTGAGTTAGCTAGGACCATTTCTTGTTATATGTATATGGTATGTTATGGAGTGTATGTGTACATTTAGTGTACTGCTATCGTCCACACTGTATTATGTGCTCCATATGTACTTGTTATTGTGTTCGAAAAATATGTTTTGTATAAAACACTTGAACCTTATAGTGTGTGGTGCATTAAATCCCTTGGTTGAATATGAATTTTTTTTTTTTCCAATTTTAGCTTGTAAAATGTTATATGTTATGTGAGTTTGCTAGGACCATTTCCTGTTGTCTGCATATTGTATGTTATGGATTTTATCTGTACATCTAGTATACTGTCATCGTCCATACTATATTATGTACTTGATATGTGATTGTTTATTGTGTTCGCAGACTGAGTGGTGCATTAAACCCCCAGTTGAATACAAATTTTTTATTTTATTTTTTAGAATGAAGACTACGTGATGACAATATCATGTCAATCGAGACCCTTCAAGATCAACTTATATTGTAAGAGCAGGACGGCGAGAAAGGGGGATTGAATTATTCTTGAATGGGAGTGGAAGAATGATTAAATTGTTCCTGCAAATTGGAATGATCAAGGATTTTACCTGGACCGGGATTGAGGAATTGTTTACCGATGCTTTTAATTGAACGTGACTTTGGACTGTTGGCAACAAATTGGAAAGATCGACCTTTTGTTTTTTGCTTTTTTTTTTTTCTTATGGCACGTTTGATCGACTTATTTATTTTTCTTTTTCTTTTTTTTGTGATCTGCAAACGTTCAACCAACACTCCATAATCTTAAGGATCTCTCCCTAACTAACTATGATTAGTATTTATTTTTTGCAATATTAAAAAATAAAAAGTGGTTAGTTAGCTTAGATTTAGGAAAAATACTAATTTTCTCACTATTGTTTTTTTGTTAAACAATTAATTGGAAAACTACTAAATGGTATTTTAGGGGGAAAACATTTATCTCTCCCTAATTTTTTTAGCCATTCATTTAAACTCCAATACAAAGTAGCTCCGCCCTTTATTATTCCTCAAAATTTAGCCATTTCTTACCATTTTTCCTTTTTTTTTTTTTTTAACATTTATAAGTTTAAAGATTTTAGATGTTGGTAAGATTAATTTTTCATTTTATGTTTTTTTTAATTTGATAAATAAAAGTTATAAGTCGCTAGAATTTAGAGAGGTTTTTTTAGATTACAACAATTAAAGGGTGGAGGATTTGAACCCAAGATCTCTTGGCATTAGCTGCACACTATAAAATAATTGATATATGACTAATATGTTGTTTTCTCTATAAATTTTTATATGCACGAGATAAAGAAGTTCGATGTAAAGAATATTTTTTCTTTTATTTGTACTAAAATTAATTCAAGCTAAATGTATTTTTTCTATTATTTGTACCCAAATTAATTGAAGGTAAATATCTAATTCAAAATTTTAATTTTTATCTTCATTTCATTTTAAAATTTAAATGATTCTTTAAAAAAAAATTGCATACATTCACGTATACACGCACACACATACAACACACGTTCTGTCTTTTCTAGTACCAATAAAAGTTTGTCTAATCAGCTCCATATATGTCATTAATTAAGAGTATTTTTTTTAGTACCAATAAAATTCTTAGAATGTAATTAAGAGTATTTTTTTTTTTAATTAAACAATAATTGACATCAGCAACATATATGTCATCAATACATGGGAAATTGTACTAAATGACTTTTTCATTTGAAAAATAATTGCAAATATATAAATTTTAAAATATTTATTCGTATAGTCATTAATACATTTTAATACGGTATTATAAATATACGTTGCTATCAGTATTATGTATTATGTATATACTATTATAAAAAAATTAGGTGACAATATTTACTAATATCAATGATTATAGTTGCTATTTTTTTTTTACTTACGATAATTATAATTATTTTTTAAATTTAACTAATCTAATAGGTTTTTTAATATATTCAAATTCCTCTTCTAACTCCTAGATCAAATGGAGAATTAATTGACAAAAAATAGTGATAATAGCTCGTCAATTATTTTTAGCTATCCTGCACCGCCCCACCTGCAAATAAAGTAATCTTTCTCAAGAAGCTTTAATATATGCATGTATTAAAGAACTTTTTTTTTCTTTTGAAAAATCATTAAAGATCATATATTGTGTTAAATTTAATCGATTAATTTACCTAACCTATTATCTATGATCATACGTTCATTAACTACATCATTAATGTGTTTTCATAAAAAAAATAAATAATAATAATAATAATAATAAAAACTACATCATTAATGTCTATTCAAACCTTTTCTCCACCCCCTTCCCCTACAAATTAATATTCTCAATTTTTTAAAAATATAAATAAAGATACCTGTAGATGGAAATTGAGTAAAGATGACTACTATACACCTTAATTTTTTTATTTTGTTTTTTATTTTTTAGAAGAAAGAACAAGAATGAATACTCGAAACTTAATTATGATATGCCTTTTGATATCTTCCATGAATATATATTACATAGGCATGCAGTTCTCTATAATGTTAACTTTGAGACAAAGATATGTGTCAATTGATTGTAAAACAAGCATTCATCATTTTTCAACTTCCTTATAATATAATTTTTTTAGTACAAAATTTATTAATATTATTACTTTGGGGTAAGAAGCTATTTATCTTGAACCTTTTTAAGTACATTATAAGTATAATGTATCTCATGTATATTTGTAAATGTTAATATATATAGTGTGTCAAGATGTGATGAATTCCTTTTCAAAAAAAAAAAAAAAAAGTGATGGATTCAAATTTCATTATTTAGTTTTTATTAAATTACAAAAACAACGAAACAAAAGAATAAAGTTCATAATATTTAAAACTTGTCATTTTAAAAAATTTGACACGATTCATTTTAATTTTAAGTATGAGTTTTAATTTAAATTTAAATAAAAGTAAGGAAATAAGAAAATTATAAAGTATTATTACCTTAGAAGTCTCGAAATGCTAAAATTTATAAAGAATTAATAGGTTTAAAAATTGATTCTCATTCTTTCACTTTTTTTTTTTCTTCTTTGAGAAGCTCATTCTTTCACCCTTTAATCTTGTAAATATAAACATTTTCTTTTAACAGAGAAGGAATATTTTATGGTCACTTACACAAATCATAAAAAATTAAGTTAAACTAATTCCAAGTATTTATATCTAAAAAAAATTGAATTCAATAAAACAATTAAGGAGGGCAATTCGTTGTTTTTTTTAGCTACAACAATGGGGGAGGAGAAGGTGATTCGAACCTTACATCCAATTTGTTGTTGACAACTGCAGATGTGATATCATTATATATATATATATATATATATATATATATATAAATAAATTAGTGGATAAAGACATTTTAAGGTCACTTTTTTTTTTTATAATTATCTCGTATATTAATTTGGATGAGTATTAGTGATATATTAAGTGTAACGTAACATTTATTTGTTATATTCAGTCTATCATTTCGGCTTACTACATCAATATATTAAAATTATAAAATAGCTTGTAATGAAATTTTTATTTTTTATTAGAGATGATGGTTCACATATATGAAAGAGTGAGAGTGCGCTTGTTTTATTATTTAGTGGTAATCGAGTTTACATCATCATTATAGAATGTGGCTATTTGTTTCGGGGGAATTAATTACAAATATGAAGTCCTAATTAAAGGTGATATAATATTGATCACCGATTACAGAATTGTGTGGAAAATTTTGTTGAATCACCCACAAATAAATTTGAATAATTGAAAAAGAAAAAGAAAAAGAAAAGTAAAAGTAATTAGGGGGAGTCTGTTAAGGACACGTGTCAGTACGACCAGGTCCACCATAGTAAAAGTAATTGCCCCAAAGGGCGTTGATCCCACCTTGAATATCGTAGCAATTTGGTCGATCCGCCAACACAATGAGGTTGGTTAATGGAACTAAGCTGTTGTCCCAATCCACCACTTGCAGGTTCCGAAAATACGAAGCTTTTCCGAAGCCCTCGCCGGCGAAATGGCCGCTCCCCATCTCCGTCGTCGTGTGGAATCCCGACGGGCTTGAATTGACCACTTCGCCGCCGAATTGCACCATCGTTGCGTGGTTTTGTAAGTGCGTGAATAAGAAGGACGGCCAGTAGCCCACCAATACTCCTGACCCGAATTCCAGCCACCAGTTCCCATGCTTTGGATCCTGCATTCCAAATAATGTTATATAATTCTAAATCCCAGAATAGCATAATATTTCTTATGAAAAATAGGGAGAAGAAGTTGAATGATGCACCTTCCAAACAAGCAAGCTGATATCAAATTGACCGCCATCGAAGGAAGATATTGGAGAAATGGCAGCCCCAATTGCAATTTTGTTGTTAGTTTGAACAAACCCAGAGCACAGCAGATTGTAGCATCCAGTTGCTTGGTATGCATCCGACTGTCAACTAACAAGTGTAAGACAAAATCCAGATCCTTTTGTTTTGTTTTGATTTGACAGTTTAATATGTAAACTCACCGTCCAGTAAGTAAAGAATCTTGGGTAATTGTCGCCGTACAGTTCTGGACTAACCTGCGCTTCCAAAATTTCAAAACCATCGCTATCAATTCTTTGAATGAACAATTAAAAAATACAAAAAATACAAAAAAGAGAGCATATAATATGGTCCCTATTCAAACTCACTTTAATCAAATGTTTTGTCCACCAAAACCTTTGGCTTTTTTACATTTTTTTTAATGAAGACAAAGATAAGAACCAAGGATCTTGTAACATTAGTACCTGCCAACCAGCTTCAATTGTGTTGAGATCGTCGCCGAAAGAGCCGGAAATAACCCACATTTGTGATAGACTGAATTCATATTGATCGGCCACTCGAGGCGCCCACACATTTACGCTTGCTTTTGCTCCGAAATAATGATCCCCTGTCACATACCCCACAGCGTGCTGGCCAACAAAAATAGCCCAACAGTTCAAAAAATGAAAATGAAAAGAGAATTTCATCCTCCACATGAAGATGTGTATTAGACAATATACACATTCATTTCAAAATCAATTGTCGATCAGAGGAGTAGTGCAGACAATGCCTTTTTGGCCTCACTAGTCTTCAACCCAATCTCAATTACATCGGTTTTGATACCATATTAGATAGTATTCATCTCAAAATCAATCGGTGATCGGTTGTTTTTTAGTTTTGTTGGAAATTGTACCTCATGGCCATCGCTGCTTGTTTCTCTTCTAACAAATCTTCTTACTTTTCTTCCAAACTTCTGAAAAGAATTAGCCCTTAACATGTCTTCCTCTCTTGTTCTTCTTATTGGGACTGTTCCTTCTGGGCAAGTTTCTCCATTCATGCTCCATAATTGGAAGCTATTTGTCTCTGTTCTTGGCGGTTTATGTCCTTCCGGTCTCTCGGGCGGATCCTGCAATTTCAGATTAAATTTTAGATTCAATCGTTTTTTTTTAGAGGAATGAAAGTAAAGTGTGATTTGCTTACCAATGGTTTTTGGCCTTCCAAATTTGGATGGTCAAAAGCTGGTTGTTGATGAGATATAACACAATCTATGAGATCCCCATCAGGACTCTGCATTAACAAAAAACAGAGAAGAAAAGAAAAAAAAAAAAAAACCCTTCTGTTTATTTTGAAAACAGAGTATATAATACTAACTTGCAAATTCTAAATTTGAATTCATTAATTAGTAACCTGAATTGTGTGGACAGAAGGCTTGTTGACCTTCTCCAAATGAGCCCTTATCATCTTCAACTTGTTCAACTCCTCTTCCGGGTGGAATGTCTGGTTTCTGGCAGCACGGTCGGTTCGCGCGATTACGGAAGGAAGAAGAAGCAAAAGCATGAGAAGAATGGTTTGGGAGATGTTGTAGGAGCTGGCAAAGGCCATGCTTAGGCGCTTTGAAAGTGTTGTATGATCAGAAGGGTAGGATCTGCATAGAAATTTGCAGCAGCATTGTTGTTATTGTTGTTGTTGCTGCTTCCATTTAATGAAAGGTTATATATGATGGTTGAAGAAGTTGGGGAGGTTTATGAGGTGGGGGGGCAAGCTTGAAATTGGTTGAAGTTGAGGAGAAGAGAAAAAGGGATGAAATTTGTAATAGGTAAAGTGTATTATAAGTAGTTGGGGTAGTGATGGAAATCATGCTGGATTCTCCTTTTTCTTTTTTAACTTTAAAAGAGAGAGAGGGAGAGAGAGAGAGTGTTCCCAGTCTCCAATACAAAGACTGAAACTTTAGCTTTTGTGTAATGTGGGTGTAAGATTAAAGGGAGTGATATGTCTGTTATTCTTTACTTTGGTTCTTAGAGCAGAAGGGAATTAATTACACAACTCAATTCATCCTTGGGTTTCCAAAGTTGTTCTCTTTCACACTTTCCTATAATCTTCTTTCTGTCACTCCTCCCCCATTCACTCCTTTTTATTACCATTTACAATCTTACCTTAATCCCCCTCTCTAAATTCTAAATTTATGCTCTTACTTAAAGTCAACTCATCCCCAATTTTCCATCCCACAGCACAAATTCAACCTCAAATGGATATTCTTTGAATCTACGATCTTTTAGTCGAGAATACATATCAATTATCGTTGAGTTAAGCTTCTTTTCGCTACTGATTTTTATGATTTGCATCACTAAACAAACCTATATATATATATACACGCTTCAAACTCTATACCTAAACCTATTGTTAATACTAGTAGTGGACATTGTCTTAAGGGGTAATGATTTACCACTTAAAGATTCTAACTTTATGAGAAGTTCTAGTAATTAAGCATTATTCTCTCTTTACACTAAGCTACTAATTTATTCTCGAATACCTCCTTGCGTATTAAAAGACATATATTCCTCTGAACTCTTGCCCAAGAAACTTTATTTATTTTTAGATAAATACTATTTTTTTTAATATACAAAAACTTAATTAAGGGACTTTTCAAATATTTAGGCATACATCAAGACAATTTTGAAAAGCTTAAACTTTCTGGCATTCTTGAAAAATTTGAACTTTAACATGTCCTTATCTCTGAAGGTATTAGTAATTATACACACTGCTTCTAAGCTTAATGCATAATTCTCAGTAGTATGTGAAGGTTTTTATTTTGTCAAATTATTTGAAACAAACGTTAAGAAGTGACAATTATTTCAAGAATTCATCAACTTAATTAGTAGAAAGATGAATTTAGAATACCCAGAAGCGAAAAAGCTTGTTGGTTAATTAAATTTAAGCGGTTCAGGCATCCCTAATGGATTGAATCACAAGTAATTAAATAATAATTGGGTACTGTAAAAGTATAATAACTATGTTTTTGGCAATAATTATGGTAAAATTAAGAAGTTACATCAGCGCATGCAGGCTAGAAACTAAGAAGAAGCTTTCCAAGCTTTGAACAATGACAATATAGTTCTGTTTTGAGGCGAAATATATTGATATTTTTATAAAATTCTGGAAACAGTGGGTATGTTTCCTAATTGGTGGCATTATTTGGAAGTAACCAAAACGACAGTGTTCTTATGTAGCTTTTTGTCAGTTTTGTCTCAAGAGTTGTTCTAATTTTCCCTTTTCTGTTCCCCCTTAATCTGGTAATTAAGAAAATTTGAGACTATCTACCGTATGGCTGTCAAATTATAATGTATAAGGATTTTCTTGCCAAGTAAAACATAATTACTCAAGTCCTCATGTGCAATAATATACATGGACCTTGTTATACCTAGTAAATGAATTTTTATCATTGACAAAGCTTGCAGACACATTGAATAATATCGAGGGACAGATTTTCTGACCAAAAAACATTTAGATGTCAAGGAAATTCGTATAAAATTATGTTTTAGATAGACGACCACTATAGATTAAACCTATAATCTCTTAATACTCCAAGGCTCTCTTAATCACATGCCAGTTCATGATAATTGACATATTTTTTATTGATGTGATTATGAATAGATTGTTTGCTCTATTTAAGAGTTGTTAAATCAAAGAAATTATATATGGTTG